>VMDR010021829.1:0-16588 GCA_007922815.1 Macrotus californicus
AAAATCCTGCAACCCAGGTGTGTTCTCCGACTGGGGATTGAACCCACAACCTTTTGGCCATGGGACGATGCTCCAAACAATTGAGCCACAACAGCCTGGGGATAAACCAAATTTTTAAAATTTGCTGTCATAAGCACTGTTGACAGACAGTTCTACAATACTTGTGTTACTTTCCCTTCATTTCTTCAAAAAGCAATGTGGAAAAAGAAAACAAAACAAAACCCTTTTATTCCCACGTTGATAGAGAAATGTCAAATAAAAAGAGGCAGAAAGTATAACTCCAAAATAGATGTTATAGCTATTAAAAATCATGTTTTTAGTGGGTAGAAGAGAATGAGGAATTATTGTTTAATAGGTACTGAGTTCCAGTTTTGTCAGATAGAAAAGACCTCTGGGGACGGGTGGCGGTGACCACTGCACACAATGTGAACACACTTAATGCCACCGAACTGTGCACTTAAAAATGCTTAAGTTGACCAACTTTACCTTATGTGCATTTTAATACAAAAATAGCTTTAACAGGACAAACAGATGTTCATCCTCTCAAATTTTTGAACCCGAGGGGAAATAGGTTTAACTACTAAGAGTCCCGCCCCACAAAGGTAGTTGTTTACATTTGGCTGGTATAATTACAATTTATTTAATTGATTTAAAAAGAATTTAATGACATGAGAAAATGCTTATGATGTAATATAAAGTGGGGGAAGGAAGCATGATACAAAATCATATAGAATAGTAACACAGACGTTTTTATTTCTTTAAAAATTTGTATAGGTGCCCAATAGAGATTTGAAAAAGAGACACAAAAATAATAGTGGTTACCTTCTGGGTCAAGGTTCTGGAAACAATTTTTGTAAAGAACTAAACAGTAAATAGTTTAGACTTTGTGGGTCATGTAAGGTCTCCACTGCATGTTCTTGTGTGTGTGTGGTGGTTGGTGGGGGGTGGGGGGGTGGTATTCACAACTCTTTAAAGAGGTAAAAGTAATGCTTAGCTCAAGGCCATACAAAAAAAGGCCATGGGCAAGATTTGACTGTAGCTGACTCCTCTTAAATGATAGTTTTTATTTTTTCTTCTATGCTTTTCTACCTTGCCAAATATCATACTATGGGCATGTAATACATTTCTATCATTGGAAAATAAAATGGCATTATATCATGATCCTAAAGATCTCCTCACATTCTGTGTGTAGCATTTTTTCTCTTCTCCTGAGAAGCTCATAAAATCAGTAGGGTGTGACCATCATCAGTTATTCTTAAGGAAATTACTCAACATCTGAGTGCTTCTTTCTAAGAAAATGGATTGTATTAAGGGGGGAGAAAAATAAAAAATGCAGACAGAATCTTCAATGCAAAAGCCCTTCGGGAGGTTATACTCATTGGTCTCCTGTGATTCTATCAGGAAAAGGAAGAAAAGAGTGGATGGGGCTAGACGTCACCTGTGAACCTCTGGAACATGAGGTAAGGATGTTGTGATATAGCCAAGAGCCTACAGGTTCCACCTGGAAGATCTCCCCATGTGGAATAATAGTTCCATCATGTGCACAGGCCTTAGCTGTGGGAAGGAGGTTAGGTGCTTGGCATCTGTCTCTTTGAAGAGGAAGCTGTGTGAGGCCAGGAACCCTAGACTACACTGGCAGACATAAATACTTTCATTGGCAGAGGGGTGGAAGCAATGGAAATAACATCTGATTTTAGCTTAGCATTACCTTTCATGATAAATAAATGGCCAAGAAAATAAGCCAGAAAAACAAAACAAACAAAAAAAAAAAAAAACCTCTTTGGCTGCTGTCTTACGGTGTCATGAAAATTCCTTTTTATCGTGATTAGAATACAAGAAATTAGCTTTACTTCAGAGAGGAGTCATCTTTAATTTTGGCAGCATCTTGCAAATCAAAGTTCATTCTCCTTCTGTCTTTTCACAGAAGGTACTAACCTAGAGGCAGCTCAGGCCTAGTTTGTTATCTCTCCTCCTGAATTTCCCTCATTAACTTCTGATTCGCTTCAAAAAACTTTCTTGCTTTCCTTTATTTTCTATTCTTAGCCTTTACTTCCTATGTTTTCTAATTATCCCAATGCAAGCGATCGGAAATTCTTGTATCCAGGACCTGAAATCATTATGCTTGCCAATTCAGTTTTACAAAGGGGTATTCCTTACTACCTGAGTTCCAAGAAAGGAAAATTTGATAGAAAGGGAATACAGTATTGAGACCCCTTGAGAACAAGGGAGTGAGTGCTCCTCGGGGCTTCATGGCGATGCTAACCGAATGGTGTCAGAACCTTCCTGTTTCCTCGACAGCAGCATGAGGTTTAGTTACAAATAAGAGTAAGTGAGGAGCCATCTTACTTGAAAGGTAACTTAGCATTTTACTCACAGGTTCATGGATGTTTTGTAATGTTAATCACCAATAATACGGAAGGCACTCACCTAGCATACCAAGTTTGTAGAGTCATGGCTTATTAATGATTTAATGCTGATTTTTCAAGGGAGATAGTGAGAATTGCCTGACATAGCTTCCAAGTCATCATCCCTGCTATGGTCTGAATATTTGTGTCCCTCCAACATGTACAGGTTGAAACTTTAATCCCCAGTGAGATATTTTAGGAGGTCCCTAGGTCATGAGGGGGAAGCCCTCATAAATGAGATTAGTGCCTTCTGAAAGAGGCTCCAGAGAGATCCCTCACCCTTTTCCACCATGTGGGAGATCCCTAGCTTTTTTCCAGGCAGCGAGAAGGCATCAGCTTTGACTCAGGAGGAAGACCTTCCCAAGAACCCAAACACAATGGCATCTTGATCTTAGACTGCCAGCCTCCAGAACTGTGAGAAATAAATATCTGTTGTTTATAACCCACTCAGTCTGTGGTATGTTTTCATGGCACCAGCACAGACTAAAATAATGCCCTCATGTGCTTTGGTTGTATAGGATCTGCTCTGAGAAAAAATGGTTTTTGCAAATGCTGCCGTGATCAGAGGCTCTGAAGAGGATTGTATTAATATGAAATAAAGCAGCTGCCGACCAAAGATGTTCTTTCTGATATGTCTTCCTCCTTGACCATTCCATTCCATTCTATTAAAATCAACTCACAATGCTTTAAAACAGCCTGTTCCCGGCCTTGTGCTAGGAGAACATCCTTCTGCCATTGCAAATGAGCCAGATGTGTTGTTCTCCAGCAGGCGTGGGGCAGGCAGGCTCCAAAGCACACCCCGAACAGTCTTAAGTGCAGTCAGATGAGCTGTGCTCAGGGTTCTACAGGCTCACTCACACTTTGGAAGTCATCATCTCAAGCACATCTTTGTTCTCATCCCATTAAGTAGCAACCTCTTTCTCTGTATTCTCTCTCTCTTTTTTTTTAACTGTGCTTTAAAGCTTCGAAAGGAGAGTCAGTTTTGTCACAGATAGATATACCTAGAGAATACACAACGCTTTCTTGCTCTTCTTTTCAATTAATCTTTGCTGTGCTGGCCTAGTGGGACTGAGTTCTCTGGCAAAGTTCCAGAGGACACCAAGACTGACCCCATCTACCTGTCATTGTTTCCTGGGTGGTTTGATTATTTCCCTCTGCTTTCCCCTGGCAGCAGCAGCTCTAGTAATTGAAGCCACCTGTTCGGTGGCATGTCCTCTCTTCCCCAGGAGCAGCTGAAACTCCATGTGTTGCACCACTGTCAGCTCACCGCTGCCTGCATTTGAACTTGATTGCAGAAGAGGAGCACAGTGTCGACCTGAACCCAGACTGATTCTACTGGGTGTTTCCAGAACTTGCAGCTGGCCCAAGTGCATATATTGCTCTGTATCAAAAATGTGCCTTGATTTAAAAGAATTTAAGGGAGGAAATGCATAATTTAGGAAACTGAAAAATCTGATGTGATGGTTCTTAGAAGCATAATCTTTACAATAAAAGGGAACTCAGAAACCACTTAGTTCAATCCTCTATCAACGTATGGTACCTTCTTACAAAATCTCCCCCATAAGTGGCTCTGAGATAATATTTGGGGCATCCAGTGATAAGGAGTATATTCTCTCAAGCAGCTCGCGCCATTTTCAGAGCAATAATAAAATCTCTCCCATATATTAAACTAAAACTGAATTCCCCTATTTTATTCAACGATTTACTTGAATGTTCACACTCGCAACTGTGTAGGGAAAAAAATTTCTACCCAAACTTCAATTATTTGAAGACAACTGTCATACTCTTCTCCAGGCAAAATATCCTCAGTATTTTCAGACTTTCCTTATCATATCATGATTTGCAGATTTTTCCTTCCTTTAGCCTATTGTTGTTTTTTTCTTTCTCTGACAAAATTAACTGTCCTAAGATGTAGATTTCAGAACCAAACTGGTGAAATGAATGCTGAGTGCAGAAGGAAGCTTATCAGATCTTTTAATCAGAAACTACAAGACAGACAGAAAATAAAATAATAAATTCAGCAAAGTTGCAGAATAAAAAAAATCAACACATAAAAATCAGTTGCATTTCTATACTTTAACAGTGAGCAATTCAATAAGAAAATTAAGAAAACAATCTCATTTACAATCACTTCAAAAAAGAACAAAATACTTAGGCATAAACTTAACCAAGAAGACGAAAGTTTTACACACTAAAAACTATAAAATATTGCTGAAAAAAGCTTAAAAAGACAAAAATAAATGGCATAACATTCTGTGCTCTTGGATTAGGAGATTTATTGTTAAAATAGCCGCACTATCAAAAGCAATCTACAGATTCACTGCAATCCCTATCAAAATCTCATTGGCAATTTTTGCAGACATAGAAAAAAGTTATGAAATTCATATGGAGCCACAAAGAACCCCAAAAGCCAAACAATCTTGGAGAGAAATAAAGATTGCATCAAAGGTCCTTATTTCAAAACATATTACAAAGCTATTTTAATCAAAATAGTATGGTACTCACATAAAGACAGACATGTAAACCAATGAAACAGAAGAGAGAACCCAGAAATAAACCCATGTACACATATATGGCTAACTGATCTTCGACAAGTTTGCCAAGAATACACGTTTGAGAAAGGGTTGTTTCTTTAACAAACGGTGTTGAGAAAAGTAGACAGCCACATGCAAAAAAAGAAAAAGAAAGGAAGAAAAGAAAGAGAGAGAGAAAAAGAAACTGGACCACTATCTTGCACCATAAACAAAAATCAACTCTAAATGGATTAAATAACTAAACATAAAATCAGAAACTGTAAAACTTCTAGAAGAAAACATAGGGGAAAAAGTGTATGACATTGCTCTTGTCAGTGATTTCTTGGGCATGACACCAAATGCACAAGCAACAAAGGAAAAATAGATAAGTGGGATTACATCAAACTAAAGAGCTTCTGCACAACAAAGGACACAATAAAGAGAGTGAAATGACAACTTATGGAATGAAAGAAAATATCTGCCTACCATAAATCTGATAAAGAGTTCATCCCCACCATATATATAAAGTACTCCTACAACTCAACAACCCCCCCAAAAAAAACAAAGAAAAACACACACACACAAAAACCCTAATAATATGATTAAAACTGGGCCAAAGACTTGAACAGACATTTTTCAGAAAAAGACATAAAGGTATTAACAAAGAGCTGCAATATCACAAATCATCAGAGAAACACAAATCAAAGCACAGTGAAGTATCTCCACACTTGCTAGAATGGACACTGCTATAAACTAAAAGTTTGTTTGCTTGTCGAATTAGGACTGAAGCCTAATCCCTGTTGTGGTGGTATTTGAAGGCAGGGTCTCCAGGAGGTAATTAAGTTTGGATGAGGTCGTAGGAATGGATCCTCCATGATGGGATAGATGCCCTTGTAAGGAGATGAAGAGTCCAACTCTCTCTCTCTTTTTCTCTCTTCCCCCAACCCTGCCATGGGGGGACAGTGACCAGAGAGCCTTCTATGAATCAGGATGTGAACCCTCACCAGACACAAAATCTGCCATGGCTTCATCTGGGACTTCTAAGCCTCCAGAACTGTGAAAAATACGTGTTTGTTATTTAAGCTACCTGGTTTATGGTATTTTTGCTATAGCAGCCTGAACTAATTAAGATAACCATTGTCCATAAAACAGAAAATAACGAGTGTTAGTGAGGACGTGGAGAAATTAAAGCCCTCGTGCACTGTGGGAATGTAAAATGGTGCAGCTCAGTGCTACAGAAAACAACATGGCAATTTCTCACAAAATTAAAAATGCAACTACCCTATGATCCAGCCATCTCATCTCCGAGTACATATCCAAAGAATTGAAATCAATGTCTCAAAGAAATATTTGCCCTCCCATGTTTATTGTGGCATTATTTACAATAGTCAAGAGGTGGAAACAACCCAAGTGTTTATTGACACATAAATGGATAAAAAAATGTAGCAGGTGCTTGGAATATCATTTAGTCATAAAAAGAAAGGAATCTTGTCATATGCTACAACATGGATGAAACATGAAGTGAAATGAGCCAGGCGCAGATAGACGAATTCTGCATGATTGCACTTATATGAGATATCTACAAGCATTCAGCCCACTGAAGCAGAAAGTCAAATAGTGGTTGTGAAGGTCTGTGGGAGGGGAAAACGGAGGGTCACTGTTAAACAGTAAAGTTTCAGGCATGCAAGATGAAGACGTTCTGGCGAGCTGCTGCACATCATCGTGTCTATAGTTAACAATGCTTTGCAGTACACTTAAAATTGTGTTAACACGGTAGATCTTGTGTTATGTGTTTTTTACTATACTAATCATAATTTTTAAAAGCCTACTTTGATGCCCATTATTGTCAATATCCCCAGCAAAAAAAAAAAAAAGAGAAACCTGCATAGGAAAAAAATAGAAAATCTGTGGATTTCTACCATACACATGGATGAACCAGACTTTCCAAACAATCCTGCCATTGAGAAGCCCCGTTCACGGTCTTTCATGTCCTTAAAGGCTTCACAAAAGTGCCCATAGGTGAGATGACAAGAAGCATCAGCTATGTCAGAGGGAGTTTCTGCTTCCAGGAATAAAGTCTCACATTCGGAGGTGCTTCCTGTTTTTTCAAACACCTTACCCACCTTCTGCTCATGAAGCATGCATTCTGCAAAACGTGAGTGAGCCCCACAGGAAACTGCCTGCAAATTCAGGTAGCTTTTTTGACTCTTACTTTCAGAGAAATGCCAACAAAAGCTGTAGTCATTTGTGGAAGAACAAGCCTGGAAGAAAAATACACGGCAGACCAGCACCAAGAGGGTGAGAACATTTTTCTGTGAAAATGCTATCTGCAAATTACATTGTTAAATAAATGTGTTTTCTTTAGGTTTTTGGCTCCTGTGGGTGGCATTAGGTGGATGACTGCAAGTGGGTGGTGTTTGTCATTTCTCTGATGTGACGGAGGGAGAAAAAGGAAGGAAGCCTGAGGGGAGAGTAGGAAGGAGGCCCATTGGGGCTGGAATGCCCCAGCTGAGCTCAGGGGAAGAATTACTAGAAGAATTTTTCCATTTCAAGAAACTCACAAGCCTTTCCTGGGATTTTAGAACCACCATCTTGAAACAAGCATTGATGGCAGTGTTAATTAAATTGCATTAGTGTTTGTTCACAGTGAGCTTTGACTGAACTATTCTGGGGAACTTCTCATCATGGTTGTAGGTGGACTAGTTGGAATGAGAGGGCCCGGCTCTGTGTTGAGTTTTCAAATGGGTTTAGAGAAGTTCAAGGTGATGAGTGCCAATTCATATTAAAAGTTCTAGATTATCTTAGGTAATAAATTGCTTTTTTTGTAATTAAATTCAAAATAGGGGAAATTGGTCATTTCTGGTAACAATACTTGTTCAGCTCCCAATATGTATTCTTTATATTGCTTTTGTTTTTTCCGCTTTTTTCTAATCCATATTGCCAAATTAAGTTAAACTGCAAAAATGCTTTTGTTTATCAAATTGACTCCTTGATGTATTTTTCTTCTGAAATGAAATTACAATCAATAACCACAAAAGTAAGCTTCTCGCAGTTACGTGGCAGAAGGGCTGGGTGAGAGCGTTCTCTGCTGCCGGGACTCAAACACGTATCTGTAACTCCACTGGTCAGAGCTGGCCCATGTGCATCCTAAATAAGACCACCCTTAGTTGCAAATTAAGGAAACAAAGCTGTTAACTTCATTTTATTTGTAATAAATGTGAAAACACCCAAATAATTGTATATCAAATGTAAACTTTCTCACACATTTTATTTGGACAAATATACATCTAAGGGTTCAAGAAACATAATAATTTTTTAAACTGTAAAATCTGTTCTATGCATGAGTTTATTCCCCTTTCAGCTGCCTCATGTAGTTTGGTAAACTTTCATGTCACTGTGGGGGAATATCTATTGAGTGTCCCCAAAAGTAAGTGCTATAGATTCAAGGAAGTGCTTGTCCTAAGGAACCTCACTTCCTCTCAGAACATACAAATAGCGCGGTAGGAAGATCACCAAATATTGACAAAAGTGGGCTGGATTTCGACTTCGCTATTGCTGAATTTCAATTTCCTCATCAGCAAAAGGAGAGAATTAAATTAGGTGTTCTCTGAAGCCTCTTCTAGTTCCAGAATGTATTGATTCTTAGGCCCTAAGGAAACCTGGAAGCAAAGACAGCCCGTGCTAACTGTCAGGTGAGTCGCTGTCATGGCTCCGAGGAGCAGACGTTGTACAGGGCTGCACCAACGGGGCGACTCAGTGGGACCGAGAGATGGGCTGGGTCTAAAAAATGGACAGAACCTGGAAAGGCAGAGAAGAGGGGCAAGAGTTCCCAGGCTCACTCGGGAGATCAGAAGATGTTCAAATATGGCTAGATTCAGACGGCTCCCATGTGCACACCTGCGTGCTCGAAAAAAATCCTGTTTCTTGCTGTCTTAACGGGCAAGGATAATAAAGGTCACTTGTGAAAAAGCTTTAGTAGCTAACACAGATGATCAGGTAGGCACAGTATCCTGAGAAGAGAGCCAACAAGATGGGCTGGATTTTAAACCCAGAGCTCTTTTTTTTTGTTAATTTTATTTTTCAATTACAGTTGACATTCAATATTATTTTATATTAGTTTCAGGCATATGGCAAAGTGGTTAGACATTAATATAATTTACAAAGTGATCCCCCTGATAAATCTAGTACCCACATGGCACCACACGGGGTTATTACAATGTTATTGACTCTATTCCCTATGCTGTACTTTACATTCCTTTGACTGTTCTGTAACGACTAATTTGTACTTCTAAATCCCTTCACCTTTTTCACCCAGCCCCCCCAACCCCCTTCAATCTGGCAGCCATCAATCTGTTCTCTGTACCTATGGGTCTGTTTCTGTTTTGTTTGTTTATTTATTTCATTCTTCACATTTCACATATAAGTGAAATCATATGGCATTTGTCTTTCTCTTTTTGACTTATTTCATTATGCGAATACCCTCTAGCTCCATCCATGCTGTTGTAAATGGTAAGATTTCATTCTTTTTTATGGCCAAGTAATATTCCATTGTATATCTTTACCACATCTTCTTTATCTAATCAGTTCTTTTTTAAATAGTTTGCTGTCCCTTAAAGAAGTTCAGAAAGTAATTATTCCTGAAATAAAACACAAAATCATAGGATAATAAGACATTGGCTCGAGGCAATGGGGAAAATAGAACGATACCATCCACTAAGAAAGTTGCAGTTCCCTATGTACAGGTATGTCTACATGACTCCTGCTCCTTGCCCTTCGACCCGATCCTGTTCTCTCAGTCAGTGAGTTCCTTTAGGATCTTTCTTGCCTCCTCAGGCCCCATGGCCAACTACTTCTAGTATTAGCTATCTAGACTCCATTATTTGTTTTGTTTTCATCTGCCACACCCTTTGCCATCCAACAATCCCATTATTTGCTTTCCTCAATTCTACCCTTGAGCTAAAAGCCATCCTGAGTGTGTTCCCATATATTTGTTTTTTTAAACCTCAATTGGACTATTATTGCTACTCAACCATTTTTAAAATTTCCTTTATAATTACATCTTTAAATGTTTACCGCCATTCATTTTCTTTATCTTCAAATTCTTATTGTTGTACCTGTAACCCTTTCATGATATCCTACTTCTTGTATTATCGATGATTTTGATATTACTAGCTGACACACACACACCCCCCTCCCCCAATTTTTCTCTATCATTTCTTTTCAGATTTATGCTGTGTTTTTACCCAGGGATATACTTAGCCAGTATTTAAAGGGTGTTTATTAAGAGCCAGGCTCTTACACATATGTTGTCATTTAATCTTTTCAACAACTTTGTTAGGTAAATATTATCATCTCTATTTTATGGATGAATAGGATGTGTGCCCAAGACCACTCAGCTAAAAAGAACAAAGCTACGATTTAAATTTAGTTAATGTCATATCAAAGCCTATATTCTTCCTTCTTATCCTGAGGTTAAGTGGGGGAAGGAGTGTGTGTATGGGCGGGGTGGGATTCGAACATCTATGTGTTCAAATATATTGTCTCATATCCCAGACCAATCTGTCCCTTCTGCCTCTGCCTTCTCCATCCTCACTAGCCTACTCAAGAACTTTGTATCAGTTAGCTTTTGCTGTGTAACAGATCACCCCCAAACTTAGTGGCTTAAAGCAACAATCATATACCATTGCTTACAAATCTAAAGATAAGCAGATGTTTCTACTCATATGGGCCAGTTTGGGCTAATTTCAGCTGCACTCACTCACATCTCATTGGCCAGCTGGAGGCTTGACTGGGACTGGATGGTCTAGAACAGCCTTACTCACATGTCTGGGAACTGGCCTGATACCAGCTGGGGTGACAAAAGTGGCTAGGCCATGTGTCACTCATCACCCAGTAGCCTGTTCACATGTTAGTGTCTATAGGATCCCCCAAGGGACAGAAAAGAACAAGCCCCTGTGTGCAAGCACTTTACCAGTTGCTTTTACATCACAACTGTTACTGTCCCATTGGTCAAGCAAAGCCACCGTCAGGCCCAAAGTCACCCAAGGATATAAACAAAAGGGAAACACAACTATTGCACAAAAGCCCATAGACTTTGATACATGAGTTATATACCACCCTTCTCTTTAATCTCTCCCTTTCCACTGTCTCCTTTCCCTTTATCTACCAATTGGGTGCCGTCCACCCTGTTCTAGGAAACCTTCCTTCAATCCTGCTGTCTCTGAGGGATTATGTAGCTGAACCCACGAGTGTCAGGGATTGACTGCATAACTGAAAATTCTCTGAATTAACTTCCATGTAGATAACCAAAGTAGTTCAAAAACGTGCAATGACCACAACTATTGTCAAGAACTTAGACAAACAAAAGGCGCTTTTTTATTTCAGAGAGGAATATTGTTCAGAAACCTTGGCATATGGTGAGAATAAGAAAGTAGACTGACGTTTTGGTGGTTGTATTTCTGTTTGTAAAGTCTCTCCAATGTCTCTTCTTACCTGAGCCTGAGGGAGACACTCTCAGGGCTCCACCCTGCTGCCCGGTGCTCTGGCAGCTCTCTCTTTCCTGAGCCTTCGCAAGGAGGCAGGACATTCAGCCTTGATATTTCATCGTCATTTATATCTCATGTTTAGAAGCAAAACAAAACAAAACATCTTAATTTTTCTCTGACTTCACCGAAGCTCCGTTGGAGGGAACGTGTACTTTTAGCTTTACAAGATATTACATAACTGCCCTGTGCTTCCTCGACAGTGTCTCAGAGCTTCCTCTTGTCCACATCCTTATTCACACTCAGCATTTTAATTCCTTTCAATATGACAGTATGAAATAGCACATAATATTTTAATTTGCATTTCCATGCTATAAAAGGAATGCTTCACTGCTCAGAATGTTAAAATGAAGTTTTTCTCTTATTTCTCTTGCTATATCCCCCAATCTAATTTCTTTTAGAACTAATCTAATTCCTTTTTGTTTACAATCTTTTGCCTGACAAGTTAATCCCATTTTTCTCTGGGTAAATATATTTCAAAGCAGGTATTTACATCTCATGGTAACAGAGAAAAAGTAAATTATTTGCCTAAGTACAGGTAATATCATTGCACCAGTTTTAACATTCAGAAAATATCTCTGGATCTCCAATTTTCTTTTCCTTTGGATCTCCCACCAGTTGATAAGCAATGCAAGCAGCCAAAGTGCTGCATGTGAAGTTATTTTTGTGATATTTGCAGCTCGGCTTAAGAAAATGAAGCAGCTAAAAATCTGATAAAGATGTCCTCTTGTCACTGTCCTGCCCTTGGACACTGGTGAGGGATTTCAGACACCAACAGGACTCTGCTGGACTTGAATCACTTTGACAAAGCTTTGATAAGCACCTAGGTTCTGGGCTTTTTACAAAAAAAAAGAAAAAAAAATTCTTTTTGTGTGTGTTTTTAATCCCAGGATTTTATTGGGCATCATTCCTTTGGAAAATTTCCCTGTGTGTCTATGCAGTTCATGATGTGCTTTTCTCTTTATTCAGACAGGATTTGGAGGAACAAATCCTGGTGTTTATCTCAGTGAAGGCAGCAGAACACCCAACAATGTCAAGTCATTAAATAAAACATATAGATATACAAGAGACATTTTAAAGCCTCTTTAAAGGTCACTGCAGAATCTTAAGTGACCTGAACAGTGTTCAGGAAATCACATTCAGTCCATGGAAATTTTATATGTACATGTATGCAGTAGTTCTGTTTCTTTCTTATAATCCATCTACCCATCTACCTATCTAGACAGGGAAATATAGCAAATTATTAACAGCACATATCTTCGAGTAAAGAGATTGTGAGTTAGTAAACACTTAAGAACATACTTCCGATTTTCAGTAGTTCTACCCTATACGTGTTTTGCTTTCATAATCTAAAACGATTAGAAAAGGACTTAGTGATAAAAAAGATGCTGTGACAAGGACAAGAGTTGTTGGAAGACCTGGCCTTAGACTAGAGGAGCTTTGATGGAGACATTTAATGTACACAATTATTTTCCTGTCTGGTTTCTTGAATTTGACACTGGTTGGAGACAATGATAATGGAATAATAACTTTCCAGGTATATTTTGTAAATATGCATTCAGCAGATTCAACATGCACAGACAAGATTGGTAGCCTTTTGGGATCTATTTGCATGAAGGACAAAGGGTCTTGGTAATGTTGGAAAAGGTATTATTTTCTTGAGTTGAGTGGTTGGTACCTCTGTGTCTTCCCTTAACCCCATCCACTGTGATATGGATGGGTATTTTAACCTCCCATTGGGAGGCTTTCCAGTTAACGAAGGCACTCAGTACTAAAGGGAGTTAGAATAGACAAGCTGAGTTGAAGGCATCCTTGGGCCAAAGAAAAACTCAGTTATACCTTCATACAGTGACAACAAGCTTCCGACTCCTCCTTCAGAGAAGAGTCATAGCCCTCAGGAGAGGAAGCTATGAAAGAGAATGAATAAAATGAATGCTTTATCAACCAATGTTGGTACAAAGCAAACAGGTCATGAGGCACCTAGTTTCACTGGTATCCATCAAAGCATTGCCACCTCCATCTGGAAGTCTGATAAAAAAGAGAGACAGTAAATGGGTGAGGTTGTGGGGATCGCCTCCCCTTCTTGAGTTCCCATCACATCTATTATTATCATAAATTAATCTCTTGAATAAACAAATTTAGAGATATTTTAATATGCTATTTTATCCTAACTTGTTGAAAATTCCTATATACAATTTCCTGAGACCAGAGGAAGAATTTAAAGCTTCAAAGCAGCTGAGCACATGTTTATGAAATTTTTACAGCATGTGCCTAGCACTGTACTAGGTATTGTGGAGGCTAAAGAGATTAAGGCACTCCCTCTGAATGAAGATTGTAGGATCTTATTTGGGAAATAATAGATGCATGTGCAGCATTCAAACAACGTCACATACGCCAGGAGGTGAAGTAGGATGACCTACAGGTGGAGAAAGTGGTCTGTTGTAATTTTAGAATATGGAATCTGGATTTAGTTCCCCTGATAATTTAATCTCAGTTTCTCTTAATACTGGCCGTGTCTAAGGCACCTTAGGAAAGTTACTTAATCTCTGTGTGCCTCAGTTTCTTCACCTGTAAAATGATGACACTAAATCTGCTTCATACAGTAACCTGTGTGTAGTATGCTTAGAGGAGCATCTAACACATAGCTGGAGCTCCATAGACAATAGCTCTTATCACTGCCAAATGTCAAAAAAGAAAAGGTCCAGAGAATACATCTGATACTCGTAAAATATCGATTGCCAGAGTTGGAGCAGACTTTTGACAGAAAGTGATGCCTTTTAGAAATGGCACGGTCAGATTTCAAAGAACATTTTCACGTTTGCATTTTATAAAAGACTGGGAATTACTCATCTCAATGACAGCTGCAAATCATTCCCATACGGAAAAGAAAATAAGTGGAAAGAAAAAAAATATGTCAGTTGATTATTCTCTTTAAAAAATCTTACCTCATTGATATGAGGTTTCTCTTGAGAGTTTGAAAACTTCATGACAACCCACAGCTCATGATGGTGACAATCCTGAGGATATAGAAAAATCATTTCCCATGCAGGAAAGAAGAAAATACGGTAAGAGTATGCCATAATTTTTTTAAAAAGGCAAGAAAATACAAACATATATTAGTGTCTACTATGTGAAGCATGGTACTAGAATCTACCATCTAAAATTAAATAATGTAGCCTACACCCCCAAAAGTTTAAAAGAAGGAAATCATTAAGTGATTAAAATACAATGTTAGGGGGTGGAGGGATTGAGCAAAAAAGAAAAAGGACTCATGGACATAGACAACAGTGTGGTGATTGCTGGGGGGGTGGCGGTGGCGGGGAGGTACAAGGGGACTAAATGGTAATGGAAAAAATACAATAAATATTAAATTTAAAAAATGCAAAATGATCAAGGTTAGAACAAGGCACCATGGAAGGCACGGAAGGGGTCTCTGAGCAGGGTCAGGAAAGGCATCCTGGAGGCGACGTGGACTGAACAGGATGCAGAAGGAGGAAGTGCCGGCAGGTCACTGTGGCTGGGTGCCCAGCGTGGAAAAGCAAGGGGTGGAGCTGAGCCCAGAGAGTAAAGCAGAGGACATGTGAAGGAGTTCTGCCTTTATTCTGAGACCAACATGAATCCATTAAACGATTTAAGAACAGGGAATGACAGTTAACTATTTTCATTTTTGAAAGATCATACTGGTTGCACACTTGGAACAATCTGAAAGGTAGACCTTTCATTCTAAGCTTTTATAAATTTTATAGCTACAAAATCTGGTAGCTTTCTGTGTCCACAAAGTGAGGTGCAACTCACCATCTGTTAAGTCTGGGTGGCTTGCCGGTCTGCTCCAGGGCTGTCACCCACCCGGCAGCCCTCCTTGTGCTTCCCCTCAGTTCCCTGGAACTAACAACATGACTGCCGCAGTAGAGAGAGTAAAGGAAGGTGAGAGATGAACTTGTTGTCTTTCTTTTTCAAATGGAAACTAATAGACACATCCAGGGAACCCACACCCTGAGGAGAAAATATTATGCACTGGTTAATAATAGCACAAGATCTTGATTAAAAAGCCAGTTTTGCCCACTGCTCTCTCTGTGACGTTGAGCAAATTTGTCAGTATCTCTGGCCTCAAGTGTCTTTATTTTAAGATGGGAATAAAATTTTGTCTGCCTTATATTAGTCAGAATTGGCTAACTACTGTAACAAATAACCCAAATCTCAAAGGCTTAACACAATAAAAATTTATGTCTGGTTCAAGTCAAGAAATGACATTAAGTAAAATGATAAAATTGGCTAAAGGTAGCTAGACAAAAAACATTTCATACAAAAATTATTTTTCAGATATATGCATAGTAACTAGTTAGAAGACATAATAAAAGAAAAACTGTTCGTTGGCATTAACAACAGAGAAGATTAAATACTTCAGAATAAACTTAAGGAGTGCAAAACTAGAGAAAAACGTTCCTAAAAGTGATGAAAGGAGACTTAAGCAAATGGAAAAGCACTCCCAGTTTTGAGTCAGCGTAACTTAGTACAAAGTGTCAACTCTCTCTCTATTAATGTAAAGTTTAATACAACCCCAATAAAAACATGAATAAGCTTTGTCGTAAAGGCAGACAAACCGATATTAAAAATGAGGTGGAGGACTCACTTCAGCAACCCTTTCACTGAAATTGAAATGATACAGAGGTTAGCTTGGCCCCTGCGCAAGGATGACACCCAGATTCAAGGAGAAATCACGTGGAAAACAAATGTGGGAGAGTAGACGAGACTGCACTGAAAAGGAGAGACTGGCAGAAAGGACTAACTCTACCAGACCTGTTCCATGAGGTCTTCATAAATAAAACAGCATGGTACTGGTGTGTTAATAGATACACAGACAAAGAGATAGATCAGAAAACCCAGAAACAGAGCCACATACAAATGGAAATTTAGTACATGTTAAATTTAGTACATGATAAATTTAGTAATTCGTGTCATCACAAATTACTAGGAAAACATAGTTTAATTTTAATTAGGTAGTTCTGGGACAGGAGAATAGCCATTTGGAATAAAATAAATTTAGATCCATATCTTACTATATATAAGCATAAACTCCAAATGGAACAGGGATTTAAATATAAAATGAATGGGAAGGGGAGAGTACTAG
>VMDR010021830.1:0-16587 GCA_007922815.1 Macrotus californicus
ATACTCTCAGTTCTTTAGGTTTATTAAATAGAATTGCCTTTATAATAACTTCCTTTTGAAATTTAAAAATAAATGAAGTGTTGTAGGAGCTCTATTATATTTTACTGTCCTGCAGAATCCTCCTTTCACCAAATATGAGGGGGAAAAACACATGTAGTATTAACACACTAGTAAAGACTGTAAAACTAAGGATCTGAGAAAATTTGTATTAATTAATGGACCATTCTCTATAACACTGGTGTAACAGCGGTATGAAGTATGATGTGTCTCACCTCTATGCCCTGGCTCATCGGAGTTGTGTGCATGGGTACAGCAGTTTGGGGAGTGTGTGATGGGTTTGTTACACTTAACAAGCCGGGTCCCTCCACCAGGGCTGACATTTTAATATTAGACTTCCAGCAGTGAATTCTTGTCAAAGATGGATTTTAGATCACCAGGCTTTCCATGATTACAGCTTTTGGTACATAATGTCAAGCACATTCATCAGTTGTGAATTAATTGTAAAGGAGCCTGGTGTTGGTAACACAGCAACAGGAAGAAAGGCTGTCAGGCAGATCAGCCTGGGGACTCGGAACACTTCCTCTGCTCTTTGTAAACGCCAGTTCTTACTTGACCAGAGTCTTTCCCGAGAACTTTGGAAAGCTTAGTTTCAAGAGTAGGCATGTGGCATGACTAAAATAAAATCATCAATATTTTAACAATAAGATGGACCAGTCTGTAAGATTTCAGTATTGAGAAGGTAAATAAGGCATCATACAGTTTTGGAAGAATCTTTAACTGTAACCAGATTATTCTTTTAAGGGAAATAGAGCTGATTGCATACATTTCCCTGAGAAGGAAACAAAGCAGGGAGTGACTCAGGAAAACGCCACATCCAGTAGTTGAAGTAATTGACTCAATTAAAGTTTAGTGACAATTCGAACCATAAGCCCTAATTATATTGCAAACCACATGGAAAGAACAGGCGTGAACTCAGGTTCTACTCGCTGTCCCACCGTGTGGTTCAGAATGACACTTTCCCAAGGTTCATTTGAAACAGGACACAGATGAAGTCAGCAAAGTGTATAAATTTAAGTTGATTTTGTAAATATTTTTATTTTTGTTTTTATACTGTCTTATAGTGCATGCAACTAATATTTTAAAGTGGAAAAATTTACATACAGTAAGCATTTTTCAGGCAAACCAGTGAGCTGGTCAACATTTTCTTCATTGGTTTTAGATCAGTTGACAATATTCTCCTTGAAGAGAGCAGTTACCATGAAGGCATGCCTAATTTGCATTAAATCAAGGAAGCTACAAACTGTGTCTTCAGTAGAGCTCCCCTGTAGTATCGTAGTAAAAACTAGAAAAGATTCTCTACATATAGGAGGGATTAACTGTGAAAACATGTAAGTAGGAAATGAAACTGACTAATCAGGAAACAGAATTGCAGTTACCATGGTGTTTAGGATGGTGGCTATCACAGGTTAAGGGAGTTGAGCGGATTGGTTGGCAGAGGACCAGATGGCTACGTATAAAGTGTTTTCAAGGTTCTGTCTTTGATGTCCGGTGCTGGGTCATGGGTGCACATCACATTATTGATACATCAGTGAATGAATAGATCAATGTCTGAAAAATGAGATGCTCAGATCAGTGATGAGAGTGTTTCATAGATCGGAGATTAAAATTAAACCAATATTGTAAACTTGAGGTCTAAAATATAAAATTAGGAGGATAACAACCAATCTAAAATCAATAAACAACCAGAAGTGCCAGAAAATCAAACTGCATGGAGCTCCAACAACCAAGGAATTATAGAAACAGTCAACCAGACTGGTACACCAAGACAAAGAAATAGGGCCCAAATGAAAGAACAGAGCAAAGCCTCAGAAAGAGAGTGAAGCAATGAGGAGATAGCCAACCTATCTGATGGAGAATTTAAAGCCCTGGTAGTGAAAATGCTCACAGAACTGATTGAGCTTGGTCGAAAAATGAAAAAAACAAATGAAAGATACACAGAATGATATCAAAATATTCAGGGAACCAACAGTGACAGGAAGGAAACCAGGACTCAAATCAATGATTTTGGAACAAAAGGAAGAAATAAACATCCAACCAGAAGAGAATGAAGAAACAAGAATTCAAAAAAATGAAGAGAGGCTGAGGAATCTCTGGGACAGACTGAAACACTCCAATATCTGGATTATAGGGGTGTCAGAAGGAGAAGAACAAGAGCAAGAAATTGAAAACTTATTTCAACAAATAATGAAGGGAAACTTCCCCAATCTGGCAAAGGAAGTAGACTTCCAGGAAGTCCTGGAAACCTAGAGAGTCCCAAAGAAGTTGGACCCAAAGAGGAACACACCAAGGCACATCATCATTGTTACCCAAGATTAAAGATAGAGAACTCTAAAAGCGGCAAGAGAAAAGGAGACAGTAACCTACAAAGGAGTGCCCATAAGACTATGAGCTGATTTCTCAAAAGAAACCTTACAGGCAAGAAGGGGCTGGAAAGAAGTATTTGAAGTCATGAAAGGCACAGACCTACATCCAAGATTACTCTATCCAGCAAAGCTATCATTTAGAATGAAAGGGCAGATAAAGAGCTTCCCAGATAAGGTCAAGTTAAAGGAGTTCATCATCACCAAGCCCTTATTAAATGAAATGTTAAAGGGACTTATCTAAGAAAAAGAAGATAAAAAATATGAACAGTAAAATGACAACAAACTCATGACTAGCAACACATGAACCTAAAAGAAAAGAAAAACAATGAAAACGAAAACTAAGGGAACAACTAGAACAGGAACAGAATCAGAGAAATGGAGATCATATGGAGAGATCTCAGTGGAGTGGGGAATGGGGAGAAAAGGTACAGGAAAGAAGAAGCATAATTGGATACAAAATAGACAGGGGGAGGTTAGGAATTGTATAGGAAACAGAGAACTCAAAGAACTTATATGTACAACCCATGGACATGAACTAAGGAAGGGGAGGAATGCTAGAGGGTTGGGGATACAGGGTGAAGGGATAAAGGAGGAGAAATCAGGAAAACTGTAGTAGCATAATCAATAAAATATACTTTTAAAAAAGTAACCCTATTTTAAAAAATATGTTCATCTAGATTATTTTTGTTTACCAGTAATATTTTGGGTAATGGGTAAATCAATAAGAAAACATCAAACTTCCTTTGATTATTATGTAGCATTTTTTTCCCTGAATTTAGTTTTCTATTTACAGCTAAAACAACATGTAAAACGTCTTACTTGTTTCAAGTCAAAAAGTAAACATCGTCTCCCTCCTCCCCTCCCCGCTCCTTCCCGCTGGCCCTCTTGCTGTCTGTGTGACTTGCACTTGAAAGCTCTTACAGAGGCACAGACACAAACACCCATCCCTTCTTCAGTCACAGGATGCAGTGTTGTCATTAAGGTTTCAGATTAATCCAGAAGACTTTTTATTTCGGCCCTGGTTTTCACTTTTCACTTATAAACACCCATCCCTTCAGTCACAGGATGCAGTGTTGTCATTAAGGTTTCAGATTAATCCAGAAGACTTTTTATTTCGGCCCTGGTTTTCACTTTTCACTTTCTTAGATGTGAGTTCATTCCTGACTTAGTAAGTATAGTGTATTAAGAAAATCTGAATCTTTCCTTGCTTATCAGCAAAATTGCAGTGCACAAGATACCATTTTTTACTGTTGCATATACCACACATCTCTACTTATCTGAAAGGTAAAAAGTAGCTCACGCACACACACAAATTTGAACAGATTAAGAACAGATATAATTGAGAACAGGAGAAAAAATAATACAAAACCAAAAGCAAACATGTACACACGCACATGTGCACACACATGCATACACAAATCCCGGCCGATAGACAGGTATAGGAGAACTTGGTCTGAAGAGTTGTAGGGCCCCAGCTGGGTAGGGCCCCTAGGTGGTTAGAGTGTTGTCCCGATGTGCCATGGTTGTGTGTCTGATTTCCAGTCGTGGCACACACAAGAAGCAACAAATAAGTGCATAAATAAGTGGAACAACAAATCTCAATATCTATTTCTCCCTCCCTCTCTGCTGCTCTCTCTCTCTCAAATCAGCAAATAATTATAGAAATTCCCAGCTGAATTTGGAGTGTGTCCTGATGTTTATCATTGTAGTTCTCTGTTCTTTCAGGGGCTAGGGGTGGGGGGCCAAATGGATTTCAATCCCTGCCCTGGAGAAGAGACAGGTAGCGGACAACTGGGACATAGAGTGGTTATAGTCTATCTTATGGGAAAGGAAGGAACATAACTCTGCACAGCCAAAGTGAGAATGTGAAGAAGTTAGAGAAAGCTCCACAGAGGATATGGATTGGAAGAGAAGTTGATGCATAAATAGGAATTTGCCCAACAAGAGAGAGAGAATCGGGTAGACAATAACTAGCACTGCAGTATAACTTTAACACAGAATATATTGAAAGGAAGGAGGGAAGCAGGGAAGCTGGAAGTCAATTGAGATGAACTTCAAATTGATTGGGAAAGATGTTGAAGGAAATTATATTCTAGAAAAACAAAAATAGGCTACAGTATGTGGGACGAATTAGAATAAGGACAGACTAGAAGTGGGGGAACAAAGAAGCCTGTTACAACAGACAGGTAGGACATTGAGTCCAGAAAGAGACTGAAGATTTTAGGGAGAAGAGGGACAGACCAGTACTCTCACCTGTTCCCCGAAATCTAGCATGATCTGAGAGCACCATAGATAATATTTGAGTTATTCTATGAGTCTGAGTTTTGTCTTCTATTTTACATTCCTAACTATTTGCTTTATTACCATTTTTAAAATATTTATTTTCCATAAAAACCTACTTCTATGAGTGTTAGGTCCAGTGGGGTTTGCTAATGGAAGTCTATGTTTGCATATGCAAATGTATGTATATTCATTCTCTCCTGGAAAAGAAAAAGAGGCCACTTAGAATAGCAATTGTATTGACTACTGATAGCAGGGGGGAAAATAAATGCATACAATACGAAAAAATGTAAAATTTAGTTCCAAGTGGATTGTATTATAAACCTGGAAATATTTTTGTGTTGCCTGTTTGTAGCACTCAAAAACTTGAAAAGTTGTCAGCAGTTAGGGCTGGTGAGTAGAAGATAGAATCAAGCTGTGAACTCAGATTAGAAATTGTAAGAATTAAGAGAACTTTCTTCCCTTGGTTTTGGTCATTTTCTGTGTAGGTTCCTTATAGGAAAGTTTACTATCTGGACACTTAAAAATAATGTGGCAGCTTTCAAGTTTCTTCAGGTGACTTTAGAAAGTCCTTACTGCTGAGGAAAAACAAGGCAACCTGAGTAATGGAGGGAGGTTCACACCGATCTTAGACGCAGTGTGTTTCTGCTGCTGGTGGAAGAGAAGGGTCTGTGCTCTGTGAACCTTACTGTGTGTGGACTGTGACTGGGAAAAAAGTGTGACACCGGGAGTGAATTCTCATTAGTCACCAGCCACCTAAAGCATAGGTGATGCATTACACTGGAATAGGAGGGATGGCTCTGTGCCCAAGGGAATTGGTAGGGACATGGGTGGAGGGTGTCTTCAGGAGGGCGGAGTGCAAAGATGTGAACAGAGGCATCCCAAGTCAACACATCTCTTTTTAAACCTAACAGGAACCGAGATGGGCACACTGAGCAAAACAAGGTCGAGGAGATGAAAAGGTGACCCATACATCAAAGCATTCATCATTGCAAGTTGCACTTTAAAATACCTGAGAAGGAGAAAACAAAAATCAGTGTTGGCTATGCTGGCACACAAACCTGTCACCTCTGGGAAATCTCTCTGGGTTCTAAGCCAAACCAATTTTGTGAGTTTTACCTTTCAATCCCCAGGTCACAAATAGCTAAACATTTTTACCTGACTTGCAGTGTTCATGCCAAGAAGCAGAGACCTTGGGAGTTCATTACAGAAGCAGCGCGCAGTGATGCGGGAGAGAACGTGAGCAGAGATGGGGTTGTCATTCATGGGGGTAGTGCATTTCTTGTTTTTCGTTCTAGCCAAAGTAGAAAGTTAAGTCCAGTTGGACAGATGAGGCTGCACTCTGAAAGAAGTCAGGCAGGCAACAGAAAGGTGCTTAGAGGTCCTTCTCACTTCCTCTCTTTGCATCTGCTTCTTACTGAAGGAGGGTGTGAGCAGAGCAGCAATAAAACATCAGTGCAACTCTCGTCCAAGGAATGAAGTCAAGTCTTAGAAATGTACTAATGGATTGCTTGTGTTCCCCCATCTCATCTCGTTCCATTTAGCATTCTTCATTTAGTGGGCTCTATTATAGCTATTACCCGTCCTCATTGGTGTGGAGGAAATCGGGGGGGGGGTTTGACAGGGAAGACAGAGGGAAAATGTTTAAAGCAAACACTCTGGGATATCATGGATTACTGAGAGTGAACAGCCTATGCTTCTTGTGTGCTTCCCAGTTCTGCGATGTAGGCCTGGGACGCTGGAGCACGGAGACCTGACTAATGTTGCCTCTTTCCAGAATCTCACAGACAGCCGCTAAATTGAACAGATTGAATTTCTTGTGCAAAATCTCAAAAGTCTCACACATTGGGCTGTTATTACTTTATAGTTTCCTCTTCCATCTGTACTTCAACTGAAATTCTTTGGGGAAAATGCTCACAAGTCTAAGATTTGTGTGTTTTAAAAAAAGAAAAATAGAAAGGGAGGGAGATAAGGAGGAAGAAATGTATTAGTAGTTATAATTTCTTGATGGCTTAAAAATCCCAGCTCTAGCGTCTATGTAAGGCATTCTTTTTAACTTCACTTTCTTTTTTAGTAAGGGAAGAAGGACTATAACTGAGATTATAATATGTAAGATCCAGATACCAGTGTGAAATATATTCAGAAAAAAATTTCCTATAAAATACATGAGATGACCCATTCCTACATAAGTTTTCAGTACATTTTGATTAAACAACACCCGTAAAATAAAAATGATAGTTATTTGTCAGGTAACGCCCTGGGCCAAGTGTAATATTTCTCAGTGCATGTAATTATAGGAAAATATTTATAGTGACCTCTGAGTATTTTGAGGTTAATGGAATGATTTCTCCTGAGTTTTAAGGGCTAGTACTTTCTGGAGGGAAGGAAAATCCATCAAAAGAAAGAAAACCATCATATTCAAACATATATACTGGAAGGTTTCTCTTAGTGTCATTTCACCAAATCCAAGTGAGTCCTGGCCCTTTTTGCTTTAACTTTAATTGCAGCATCCCCCATGGTAATTGTGGCTCTTTGCATGTTGCTAAATGGAATAAAATAATAACACTTTCACTTCATTCTAATTTGGCGTAAACACTGGGCTTTCCCATAAGGTAAAAAAAATATATATGTGGACAGGTCTGTAAAAACAGAATGATGAATTACAGGGAAGGTTCTCCTGGATTTCTACAGCATCTGGTATTTACCCTATTTCTGTGAAATGTCTTCGTTTATGCTTAGGAAGAGAAAGTAGACACTGTTAAGAAGAGGAAAACTGGAATCATTTAAATTACATTCACAAATGACTACAAATATCTAGATATTAACAAAGGGCCAAATGGAGGAGAAGTAAGATAAGCAGTTTATAAATGCAGGTTGTGGTCAGGGGATATTCAAATAAGTTTGGAATAAAGAAACCTCTCAAGCCTAAGTCATTTCAAATATGAACCAATGTAAACTAAACATCACCCCAGGGCAGGTGGAGAGGAAAAAGTCCCTGTAAGAGAAAGATGCTCAAATAAATGCCTGTCAAAACTTTTTTTTTAAATAAACACATATAGTGTTATGTGAAGGGCTTCTAGTTTTAACCCTTCTGCTTCTGGGGCCGAGGAGAGGGCTTTTGTTTTCTTCAGCCACTCGTCGAGGGTCTAGGGGCTGACAGGATGCAGATGGTTTGATTTGGCTTGCCTCACTGCTTTTCCCTCTTAGCTTGTCAGCCAAAGGGCCTTCTGGGGTTTTGGAGCCTACTTATTTATAGGGTGCTTTATAAACACAAACGTATTACTGTAGTCTTAAATCCCCATTCCGTGCACTTGCCCAAGAATGGATTTTGCAACACTGCCCTGCACCAGTCACCACCACTCCTTGCATGGAGGGGCCTATTGTACCTCCTTTCACATGCGTTCGGCATACACACGTTTGATGCCCTGGTAAACATGGGGCACTAGATCACATCAAGTAGCTGAGTTGCTGGCACAACTCAAGGAGGAGCCGTGGACTTGTGGAGTAAGCATTTCCAAAGGGCTTCAAAGGGTTTTGCAGCTGTCACCTCATAAACTGCCACCGTGGCAGCTTTCAGGCTCCATCATTAGCTGTATTTTAGACTTGTGATTCGCTACTAATGATTTCCATAGAGCTGATTCTCCTCTCACCCCCCAGTTATTACCACCCTCATTGCTGTCGCTAGGAAACAGAAGAAATAGCGGTTAAGAGCCCAAGCCAGGAGTATGGCTTCCTGGCTGGACCACCTGCTTAGGAAGGTTATTTAGTCATGTTTGCTTTAGTTTCAGAATCTGTCAAATGGAGGCAATAATAGCACCAACTCATACTGTTGTCATAAGTATTACATGAGATAATGCCCATGCAGTGCTTGGCATAGTATCTAGCACATGCCAAGAACTTGATGGATGGTCACTATGACTGTTACTGTTGTTCCATTATTGCATCATATACCATATATCATATACCAAAAAGCATCATCATATACCCATGTTGCATCCTTGGAAACTTGCGTGCCGCTTTAGGCTAGCACACTCCTTTGCTCACAAGGTATCTTTTTTTTTAAATGCTTTATAAACAGGTTTTTGAGGAAAAATAAGATGGTTTTTTGATTCATTCCCACTTGCACAGAATTCCAATGTCAGTGTACATAGGGACACAGTGAAAAAACATTGGCTGGTCTTTAGCATTTTCTATACCATGAAGCATTCTGGAAAATCTTTTAATCTATTTCTATATATAATAAAAGTATGCAGACATTACAATCAGTTACTTTTATGAGGAAACAAGAAACGGTTGGCTATAACTTTTTTTTCTTATTTCATCCAAGTATTAAAAAGGTTAATCTCCATGGGTTTTAATTTAGTGAAATCAGTATATCCCTTATGCCTCACAGCAGTAGCATACTAGTGATGAATTAATTTGGCATAACAATTGATATATTAGAATTCTTCAATTATCTCCTAAATTGCTTTCTGCTCACTGTTTATAATACCTTGTACTTCTCTCTTCACCTCGCCCTATCTGTTTTTTGATGAACAACATTGATAGCAATTCATAAGCATAAATTTGACAATTCTATATTAACTCTCCTGCATCTATAATTTTTTTCTGGACTTAAGACATGACAACCAGGTTTACTATGCAATTAGTAAGCATTTATTCACTGTCTGCTCTAAGAACCAAGTCAGTATCCTGGTGAAGAACATGGGCTCCAGGTTCAGTCTCCTGTGCTTTTGGTTTTCTATTGTATCTGATTTGGCCTCAGTCTCCTCTTCTGTAAAATGTGAGTAATAACACTGTCTGTCTTCAAGGGTTATTTGAAGACTAAAGATATAAAATAAAAAAAGATATATAAAATACTTAGAAGTCCCTGGCCTAGAGAGAAGTGCTTATGATATTTAAACTATCATGAATGTCACATTTAGATGTGATCCAGAAATAAGGAACTTCACGGAATCTTGGAAAAGAAAATGAAAGCAATATTCTGTTCTCCACATCCTTGTAATAAGAATTCTATTCCAAGAACTCACTTCTCACTTCCTTTCCTTTTTTCCTCAATACCTCACATGGCACTTAAAATATATGTGCTTATCTAGCTGTTTCTTAAATAATGCTTTCTTACCCACATTTAAAAATTTACTCTAGCTGATTCTGATTTATCAGATATTAGTTTTACATATTTTATACCCCTCAGAAGGGGTAATTTTGCAATTTTTTAGAAATATGCTTTATTCTGACATTACCGATTTCAAGGTTAATACCTGCTGGCTTAACCATCCAGTTAAAATGTGAACCACTTTGGGCCTACTCATAAAATTTCAATGTCTATAAAATCCAGCCCTTTTAAGGAGAGATGCTAAGTTCTCCTTCCCCTAGAAATTAATAAGGGAGCCAACAAGAGGATGGGAAGAACCTGTTCAGCTGAATTAAATGGAAACTACCTTTGCATTTCATCTTTTCACGCTAGGCAGCCAGTACTCCCTCTTTGCATCTTGTCTCTTCAACAAAACCTCTAAGGAGGAAAAAAAAAAAAACATTAGAGAAAAGCCTCCTGCTTTAATCTGCTGTAGTCATCTGCTTCCCACGGTTGTGCTCCTTGGTTCCTGGCTGGGCTCCCCACGGATAGATGAGACTCATTCCTGGGAGAAAAGCTGACAGCCAGAGCAAGGAGGAGGGGCAGGACAGTGAGACTTTTAAAAATATATGTGCCTGTCCTGAGTGGTGTGGCTCAGTGGACTTGAGTGCCGGCCTGTGAATGGAAAGGTTGCTGGTTTGATTCCCGGTCAGGGCACATGCTTGGGTTGCAGGCCAGGTCCCCAGATGGGGTATACAACAGGCAACCAATCATGTATCTCCTGCACACTGATGTTTCTCTCACTTTCTTCCTCTTTCTCTAAAATAAATCTTTAAAAATATATGTATCTGATTTTCAATTTCGCTCTTTATTCAGATGTATACAAATATTCTTCATTATCACAGAAGGCTAAAGGCAGATTGCCTCTGAATCTCAATGGACAAAGTCACAAAGCAGTTCACATTTGTGGCTCACAGATCTAAAGCTTTCCTTGATCTCACAGTTAGAATAGACCTGTCTCCCATGGATCACCCCACCTGTATTGTGGAACCAAAGTCAGTGCAGTCCATGTATTTGTCTCTTGTCTGTGTCTTCCTGAAAAGCTGTATTATATGGTGGTTAAAATCAAGGCCCCTGACCTCAGATGCCTGGTTTTGAATCATGGCTCCATCACTTCATAGTTATGTGACCTCAGGCAGGTGTTTTAACCTATCTGTGTCCCAGTTACCTTATCTAAATAATGAGCATAATAACATCTACCTCATGTTAATGTTGTGAAGATTAAATGAGTTAATGTGCGGAAAACACTTGGAAGAGTGCCTGGCTCACAATAAGTGCCAACCAAGGGTTTGCTTTACTTGTTGGTGGTAGAGAACAGGTTTTAATCAATCTAATTCCAAGAATCCAGCAGAAGGAATGGCACATAATATGAGTATCTAACCTAGTTCTCAAAAACAAAGCTATCCATTGGCTCCCAACAGCAGATACTCCAGGTAGTGTTGAAAGAAAATTGTATGTTTCTGCAACTACAAAAAGAAAAAAAAAGAAAGAAATGTATAAGAAACATAATAGGGGGCAGAAAAGAAAGAACTCAAGTTTTCTGTAACACGAAACAGCAGCTCAGTGGGATCTCCTTTCTATTGAACTGAAATGTCCTAGTAACAAGACTTTCAGAATCCCCTCCTGAAATACAGCAGCAGGCCTATTAATTAGTACGAAGGCATAGTCAAAAGGACAATGCTACCTGGAGAACTAAGCAATTCAGTCAACCTTGCAGCATTTAATTAAGATGCAGACCAAGAAACTTGGGCGGTTTAGACCATACATTTCCACAGCAGCATGTTTTCTGGCTCAGGTGTTCTCTATGGTTGCTTTTCTGCTCGTCCCATGCTCTGAAATAGAGGGAGAAATGCCCTGCCCTGCCCTGCCTACATGGTAGGTCCAGCAGAGTATGCTCCCAGGCTTTTGCATTTATTTATTATAAAATTTGAGCTTTCAGACCCAAGTACTGATTCATGGAACATTTGCACTTATATGTACTTTCCAGAAAACATTCAGTAGATGTGGAAAACTAGAGGAAGGAAACCTCCAATGATGTGGGAGCCTTACACAGTTTGGCAGTGTAATATTTGGCTGCTTGTGGAAACCTAGCGGAGAAAAGCTGCACCCAATGTAGAGCAGTGGGGACTCTCTTTGTGAACCCTAGTGGCCTGGCTCCAGTGGACAGGAGGGTCTGAGCCCCTGGAGAGGGCTTTCACCCTCCTGACCTGCTGCAGCTCAGACTTCAGTGCACAAGGATCTCTCCAATACGAATCCCCAGTGGTGCTGCCAGAAGTCTCTGGAGAAGAGCGCAGCCCATCCTGCAAGGACCAGGAAGGGTTAGACAAGTGAGAATGTTGAGAAGCACTCATTTTGGGAGAATCCATTCTTTTAGACAGATACAAAAGCCCTCCTCTGTGTTGGGTGCCAATTGAAACTGAATAATGGATAGCTATTTCAAAGAATGGAGTTTATTAAATTGAGCATGGCATATCATATCCCTGGAGAAGGAAAGTAAATTCCCTGGTGACCAGGCTAAGTTGGCTTCCTTAAGAATTTCTTGGCATCTGTCTCAGATGTGTTCATGGGAAAGGTATAAAGAGCAGCGTGCCAGTAATAGGAATCTCTCCTAGTCACTGACCAGCGTCCAAGTCTCACAAAGAGAAAAATGCGGCTCACACTTGTGCTCCCACCAAAAGGCCTTGCTCCATAGCAGAGCTGAGGGTGGAAATCCATTCTGTCCCAGCTTTCCAAGGGGTCTGGCTTCTGCCTCCCACTCAGTTTTCTCAAGAGAAAGAGTTCCAAACAGGGCATGAATATAAGGATGGGGGTTGCTCCTGACTTAAAAGGCAGCTTATGTGGAAACCCACCCAGTGCTTGATATTTATTCCCAGAACCAAATGATGAGACCGGCTTTGTGAGACTAAAAGGATAATAGACACCAAAATACAGAGCAAGAAAAAAAATGCCCCAATCCATATACAGCCACAAGTTCACAAAACTAAATTTTAAAAAAGATTAATGAAGGCAGTGAAGAGTCTGAATTACTTTGTAAAGAGTGAATTGAAATGCACTTCCAATCACTTCATATCAATGTGATTCCTCAGAATTTGATTTTTTTTGTCTTAATTTTAAAAAGAACTTAAGTCAGTTACATTAAAGAGTTTGTTGCTTGTTTTTTTTTCTTCCCCCTTCATCAAGTATAGGTGGAAAAATACATAAAAAGAATTAATGGGATCATTGAGGTTGAAAGTGACCATTATCTTAGGTGCATAGAACTAAATCTACTCTATAGGGTAAGGAGAGTTTAGCGAGTAAAATTATTATATTTATATTTCTCAACTGCTAGGTTAGGTTCTATGTAGCAGAGATAAAAATGAGCACAATTCTTGCCTTTAAGTAGCTTAAAATATAGAAACAAAGTGATCTTACCATTCAAAGCATTGTAAGATAGACAAAAGCTATGCAGTTCAGGTTAAATTCTATGAAAGTGCAGGGAGGGAGGTAAATGTATGTAGATCCAGGGTGTTTGAGCTAGCAAAGACAGGGTGTGCAGAATACAGAGAGAGATCAGTGAGGAGGCAAACATGTAAAGGAGAGCAATCAAAGCAGGAATAGAGCAATTATTGGCAGTCTGGTGGCTGCCCCAAACACAGGATATCAAAGAGGGAATAAAGGGAGATGAGCCTGGGAATATAATGGAAACTATTCTCTTGGAAATTGCCAGGGGGACTGGGAGATATATTAAAAAATATTTGCTTTTGCTTTTGTTTTGTAACAAGGTAGTGGCACAATTAGAAAATGCTTTGAGCAAGAGATTAGATTGCAATGAAATCGAGTAAGACTGATATACCAATGATACCCCAGAGAGCAGCTGATGCCGGGGGCCTGCAGACAATTTCATGCTTCACCCTTTTTCTCAGGGGTTGAAGAGGGAGCACCCTGCTGCTCAGCTTATTGGGTAACAGTTGCCATGGCTTTTGGAGAGTTCCTCCCATTTAGGGTCAATTGGAAGGCTGAGCTTCTTCATCCCACTAGGGAAGACCACCCAGAGAAGTTGGACACTGTTTTGGTTTCTTGTGGTAGAACCTATATTCAAATTGCGGCTGTGTGAACTTGGGCAAGTTACCTGACCTCTTCATACCTCAGTTTTCTTGTGAAGAGAGTTGAATACATGAGTTGGCATATGAAAGAAAGCCAGTAGCTAGCAGCTATGGTTACAAAGAGGAATTATAAAGAGTGAATTTACTTTGGGCCTATGAGTATTCTTTCCAGTAAACCAATGTGCACTACTCTTCACCTGATTCACAATCAAAGAGGTATGCAGATATTCTAACGATGTCTCAGCACAAGTGAGTAAGGCGTTCACATTTTGACCTGTGACATTATTGGATCAACTAATCATGTTCGGGCAGGGTAGTGTCAACTAAAACACTGAGTGTTGCACATATTCCTCATTAAAATGCAGCTGCATGAGATAATTAACTATATTCAGTAAGCCCTTCCCTGAAAAGAAAAATAAAATAAAATAAAATAAAATAAAAATGGTGACTCATGGGCTGCTGGCTAATTCTACAAAATGGGCTCTGGAACTGTGCCTCTTTCTTTTACTGAAAATTATTTTTGCTGCTGTTATATGTAGATGATTAAGAAGCTCCAATCCCCATTGTTCTCAAGGTTTATATCTGGAGGCTTGTCAAAGGCAGAGCAGAACACCCAACATCTATCACCATTCATCTTACCTGGCAGTGCTGGCCTGCAGCAGAATTCTGAGATTTTCTCTGTTGCCCCCCATCATCCTACCCACCCTTCTTCTGTTCTGTCTGGCAAGCTGCCTCTAGGCATATACTTTGCACATACTCATCACATTTTCCCACTACATTTGTAGTCCAGCTTTCCGCTAGACTCTACAAGACAATGAAAATAATTGATCTCTGCTGTATTCTTGGTAAAGGTCAGCGAATAGAATCATCTCAGCTGACTTGATCTGCTTGACAACCGGCATTGTGATTCCCACGCTGGCACCTTGGGAGGGCTGCAAACGGGCGTGACTTGTAAGCATGGCCAGGAGCTCAACAAAGGCCCAAGAGGCAGCACATAAAATTGGGCGAGGAGCCCGGTTATTGCTTTTCAATATATGGCCCATTCTCTAAATCTTTCTAAAAGGAATAGAAATGCAAATTGAAGCAGGACTTTCTCTTGACATTGTGTATCTTACTCTCAAAAATAAGTTTATTTAGATTTATACAAACATTGCAGTTGACTTAACCTAGCAGCTGACTAATCCAGTCACTGGGATGTAACCAATTTCTGGTGTGCTCCAATTTAACCTTATTCATTAAAAACATGGAGAGAAAGGAAAAAAGATCATTATAATGGCTTTATGGTGCAGAAAACCAGCAGGGAAGATCAAGAATTGTAAGGAAATAAAACTTGTGTTTAACAAATGAAATTGGTAAGATATTGCAAAGAAAAAACATAGTGATTCATTAAGAATGAAAAAAATTATTCTAGTTGACAGTAACACACACACACACACACACACACACACAGAGAGAACACATCTGGGAAGTAATAAGATGCTCAAAGAAAGCTTTAGAATTTATGGGTTCTTACTTTGGGTTTGTTTGCCTAAGAGATATAAATGTTCTAATAATCCACAGGGACTGAGAAAGTTATTGGTACTAGCTCCCAGTATTAAATAGTCTAAAGAGAAATTCTACCAAAAAAAGCAGAAATGACTTTGCTCCTATACATCACCTGGTGAGGAAAGAGAACATAAACTAGCCTTTGAGCCTCCTCTTGTTAAGTTTATTTGTAGCCTCGTCCCCTTGATCTCTGTCTCCACAAGCCTGCCTTTCTGCAACATCTTCACAGCTGCCTCTGCTGCTAAACTACCCTCCACCCCATTCACATACTAATCTTCTTAAAATAGTTCTTTCAGTGTGACAGCAGCACATTCAAGCCTCTGTCTGTACAGGCATCCCCTGTTTTATTGCACTTCCCTTTATTGCACTCACAGATGTTGTGTTCTTTATAAATCTAAGGCAAGACCCTCCACCATCAAAAACATCACGACTCGCTCTATTGCAATATTCGATTTATCGCGGTGGTGTGGAGCCCAACCTGCAGTATCTTCAAGGGCTGCCTTTACTTTGAGATTCTGCAGCATCTTTCCATACCCTACCCTTACCCAGTCTTCGTTCACATTTCCCCCACACTGACCTTCTATTGCGTCTTGAGTGCATGGAGCCTGGCCTTTTTTCTTACTTACTACCTCTAGGCAGCCCAGTTTTACCACCACCATAGGTCTCCCCAGATTAGGTAAAATGAGGGCTTTATATTAATTAAGTGCTTGATGATTAAAAGAGGCAAAGGAATCATGGCTCTGCTTCCTTATATGGCTTCTGCTCAACCATGGTTTCTCACTTCTGAAGTTTGGGCCTCTCTGTTACCTTGGCCCATCTTTGTTCCATGCCTGCTTCCAAAAAACAAGCTGCAGAAAAAATCAAGGGTAGATAAATAATAAATGATTTGCCCTGGGAAAGGCTGGTGTTGGCCAACTTTTCCTGACAGTTTTCATTCTTAATGTTTTCTTTTTTCTTTTCTCATTCTAGACACCTTTCAGAAATCTAGCCTTCATTTCTGAACCTTGTGTTTTCCCCTCTCCCTTTAACATTTGCAGAATCTCTCTCTCTCTCCATGATCTAATGGGCCCCTTTCTCTTAATCCTTTGCTTTATTTTTAATCCTCTTCTATTCATCCATCCAA
>VMDR010021831.1:0-16462 GCA_007922815.1 Macrotus californicus
ATATCAACAATATAGAGTTATGGATTATAATAATTATGAATTTTTAACACTATGGAAAATATATTATTTTTTAATTTATTGATTATAGAGAGAGGAAGTGAGAGAGAGAGAAACATTGATTTGTGGTTCCACTTATTTATGCATTCTTTGGTTGATTCTCGGTTGATTTTCATATGTGTCCTGACCAGGGGTGGAACCCACAACCTTGGTGCATCGGGATGACACTCTAATCAACTGAGCTACCTGCCAGGACCAAAAACAAAATGATACTATAATAAAGAAAATTCCATTTATTTCTAACTTCCTCTTCCTCCCAATGTCTCTCCTTATCTAAAACTTTCATCAAACTAAATACTATGTGGTTTCCTCTCAACTCTGATTTTTGGAGGCAAAAATTATGTAAGAGGAGTAGAGTGTGAGGAGAAATGAAAAACCAGCATGCATTGTATGTATGATACTCAATTTAATTCAGATCTATGTTGCCTAGGTACATGTGGATTTACTTATGTGTGTATTTCCAGGATTATATCTTGTGACCTGTAAGGCCAGCCTAAAGCTTCTTAATGCAGGGAGGGGCAGTGTTTTTGAGTCCATATTCCATTACTTCCCTATTAGTTATATCCAATCGGAATCTAAGTGATCAGTATAAATGGGGAGTAGTATCTAGCTGATCTGCATTTTAGTTTCAGAGAAATGGTCTTTCTTTTGAGACAGCAGAGTGGTTTTATTTATTTATTTTTTCATTCCTCAAACAACTTTTTACTTGCAACTACATGATTTCACACAATTCTTCTAAACAACAATGACATAAAATATATTTCCTTGTATATAAAATAACTTACATATTCTTTATAAAGTAAATGCTCAAAGTTGCTAGAATAGACTGTCCACTCCTACAGTGTTCTTGTATACGACAGAGTTGATACACAACATGTAAATACTCAAGTCCAATATTTAAAACTCAGGCACTTGACTAACTTTAATAAAGTTTCTCGAGATATATCAATATATCTAAAGTGAACATGTGACCCTGGCTGGTGTGGCTCAGTGGGCTGAGCACCATCCTGTGAACTGAAAGGTGGCTGATTTGATTCCTGGTCAGGTCACATGCCTGGGTTGCAGGCCAGGTCCCTACTTGGGGGCGTGCAAGAACCGCACACTGATGTTTCTCTCTCCCTCTTTCTCCCTCCCTTCCCCTCTCTCTAAAAATAAGTGAATAAAATCTCCTTTAAAAAACAAAGATTATTCTCAATAACTTGTTTATAAAAAAATGTTTGATGGTTTGACCCATCCAACTTGACTATTATGTGTATGAGCTTGTAACTTTTAACATGTGGTCAGACTTATTCTACCTTCTCTCAGCACCAACAAAATCCAAAGCAGCTAGTGTGGTGTTGACATGTGAGGATTAATCCAATGATTCCGGTCACAATGCATTCCAGGAGGAGGTATCCATGCTACTGGAATTGGGCCATGTTGTTTATTCTTACCTTCCCTGACTTGGATGACCAAATGGAACAGGATGAGGGGAGTGATTGATGGCCATTCCCTCAGTACATTCCTGGCCTTGTCTGGCAAAGGGTGCCACACTGGAAGAGCTGGGCATGTCAGTTCTGAAATCTGATGCACAGGGCTTGGGGTTGCAGTCACTGAAAAGGTTTCACTTCTACTTCCTTCCTTGTTTCTTCATCTGAAGAAGAGAATCCCGAATGATAATCAGAGGTAACCTTGTCAAGGGCCCTGGTAACTTTCTTAGAGATCTTGTCCTTGTTCTCATCCTCATTTTCAAAGCTGGCAACAACAAATGTATTGTATTTTTAAAATTTTTATTGAATTTATTGAGGTGACATTGGTTAATAAAATTATATAGGTTTCAAGTGTACAATTCTATAACACATCATCTGTATATTGTATTGTGCGTTCACCACCCCAAGTCAAGTCTCCTTCCGTCACCATTTATCTCTTCTTTCCCCTTTTCTACCATCTCCACTTCCCTGTGTCCGTAGTAATCATGGTAATCACCATACTGTTGTCTGTGTCTGTGAGGTTTTGTTTTGTTTTGTTTTGTTTTTTTGCTTAGTCCCTTCACCTTGTTTTTCTCTCCATACAGACAGCACACCTCACATGAGTCCACCCACAGAGTGAGTTCCTTTGGCAAGTCCAGGTCACAAGATGCATCTGTTCTCACAATGCTTTCAAGATGTCAGGATCAATTCTGAAACTTACCGACACAAATGCACCTGTAGAGCTGTCCTTTTGATGGTTTTGCAGGATACCAGTGATTTTTAGATTTTTCTTGAAGTATTAACATTAATGCAATTTCACTCATCTTTCTGCTGCCACTTCCCTGGTGGTGTAGATTGGGTTTTCTGGCCGTCTCTGGGCAAGGAACCAAGGGTGCTGCCTCAGAGGGCCAGCGCTCTTTGGCAAGGAGCACAGCAAGCCTAGTCCGGCTCCTGGGGCGCCTGTGTCCTAGAGTGGCTGGAGTTTGCTAAAGCCAAACATGAAAACTCCTGCAGCCTTGGAAAAGTGATGTTGCTATCATAGATGCCATTCTTACAAGCATAACTCTGTGCCACATAATTTTGACTTTTTCCATTTCAGTATTCTAACATTTGAAGATCATCAAAGGCAGATTGATCTGTTTATTCTTTTTTACAGATGTGTTAAAAAGATACTAGGATTACTCAATACCAGTATCAATTTAGATCAACTCTGAATTCTTGATAAATTTCATATTTATAGTAGGGTGGGTCTTCGTGTCCGCTGAAGTTTTGGATCATGGTATATCCCTCTGTCTTAGTGAAGCTTTTAGGATTTTTAAAAAATGAAATATCAAAACGAATGTGGAACTTTGATTCAGTGGCTCAGATAAAATAAATGACTCATAGTGGGATGACAAAAATTACCCCGACTTTGAGGGTTTCATTCTATAGCTCGGACAGCAGGGTGATTCTGGAAATGGCCCTGGGACTGGTGGGGAAAGCCTTGTTTCCCCAGCTCCCTCAGCTATTTGTTGAGTCACCAAGGATGGCTAATATGGGCCTTGTCAGAAGCCAGCCTAGGAAAAGAATCTTTGCTAAGTCCATTTCCAGAGCTGGAACGTGGGTGTTGACAGTGAATATGACAGTGAAATCATTCTTGGAACTTTTGGCTCAGTCATCTTTCCAAAATTAATGAACTTAAAAAAAAAACAGTAACAAATCTCTCCCACCTTGCCCTTGACCCATAAGAGGACTCAGAGAAATAGAAGAATCAGGCGTCTTCACAAAATGAAACCAGGCCAAATGGCTGGGTTCCAAGGGTGGCTGCCCGCAGCTCTGGCCTCTGACAAAACTGCAGCAGCCATCTGAAGAGAAGGTGCTTGGTGAGCATCTGTGTCCCAGGCCATTTTCATGCACACAGAGGCACATAGCAACTCACAGGGCTACATAATCACTGGTGGTGTCACCCGGGCTTTCTGGCCCCAAATAAAAATGACCTGACTCTGATTCTGAATTGTTGAGAAAGAGCACAAAAAAGAAGTAAACATGTTATCCACAGGCCTTTGGGAACTGATTAAACCTGGGGACTGACACACAGGTAGCATATGAGTGAGTGTGTGTGTGTGTGTGTGTGTGTGTGTGTTTGGGGCAGACTTCCTTACTCGCACACAGCCTTCTTCCCCACCTACCAAGCATGATTCCATCCTGTTTGCCTAAGGAAATGCCCCTCACCTTTGTTTTTGTTTCTTTCTTATTACTTCACTCTCCTTGTTCTTTATTTTAACATTCATTCAACGAACATTTGCTGGGGACCTTTAGATATTGATTCTTTGGAGATGGCATGATAGAGCTGAAAGAACGTTGTCCTCAAAGGTTGTAGACCCAACTCCGTCTTATACAAACTGGGTAACCTTGCACAGGAGATTTTGAGTCAGAGCACAGAATAAGAATAGCACATTCTTTCTGCTTTACATGAGAATATATTTTGTAAATTATGTTTTAAAATGTTTAAATTAACCCCTAAATGCCCCTGGGAGAGGGGAGTTAGTAAACTAGTCTTTAGCATTCTGGTTTGAATTTGTTTATAAAGTGCATATGAATTTTTAGTTTAGAGCACAGGCTTGTTAGGATTTGAGTGTGTTGGGAGGATGTTCAGCAGGGAAACTGAAAGCAGGCAAAAAACATCAGTGCACCTTGGTGAAGACTTCTCTAAGGAGGAGCAAAGGGGCTGAAAGAGTAGGTGAAGGGGCCTCAGAAAATACTTTGCCCGCTTTGTTTTTTCTGTGGTCAGGCCCTGATTGTCAGTGACCTGGATACACAGTGGACTGTGGCCTCCGGGCAGAGCTGCTTAGGTTACCCAGGACAAAGGCCATCCATCCTGCCAAGCGAACTGCCATGCTCTAGCAACTCCAAAATCATTCACTCTTGGGGTTCTTAGGCCTTGAGGTTGAGGTTGAAACTGGGGCTCACCAGTAAGCTTGAGTTAGAGTTGAAATTAATATATGTTGTAAAGGGCAATTCTTTATGGCAAAATGATTTGAAGAAGCTGATTTATTGTTGAGTTGTATTTTTGTATGCATTGTGGACAGGCCATGGAGTCAGGCATCTCAGGTTCTGGTTTGCATTCTGCCAGCTGTAGTGCCTTAAGCCAGTGATTTTCTCATCTCACGGCACACATAAACTAGTTACAGAATTCCACAGCACATCAAAAAGTATATTTTTTGCTGATCTGACAAAAAAATAGTTATAATTTTGATTCATTCACATTAGACGGCTATTGTTGTATTGGCTGTTGTCATTTTTTTATTGACAACCAAAGGGAAAAGAGGTCAGGGCCCCTGACTAAATAGTCAGATATTTGCATGTTTTAAAAATTCCTGCGGCACACAGCTGTGCTGACCATGGAACATGGGTTGAAAATTGTTGCCTTAGGCAAATCACTCAGCTGCTTTGTCCCTCAGAAGAGTCTGGTGAATGTGGTCCTTTCTTAAAGTGTAATTCTTGGTTTACCTGTATCAGAATGTCCTGGGGTACTTTTTAAACATTCTTATATATTTCCTAAATCAGGTGAATCAATCTGTGGGGACGAGGCCCCAGGGTCTAAATTTTGATAAGGGTCCCAGGCCACTGCCATGCACACAGAGACCCACTGGATGGGGCCATCAAGAGGATCTCTTCCTACTCTAAAGTTATGTTAGTTCTGATGATTTAAATTTTAGTTAGCTTTATTTTTCCATGAACAAAGCAGAATTAACTAGAGAAAGAAAATGACATTTGCTAATAACCTACTATTGTGTGGTACTGTGGGGAATTTTAGATTATGTTATTTCTCTGCATAATAAACCTTTGAGGCAGGTATTATTATTACCACCATAGTATGCATAGATTCAAAGTTGGGACACTGTACAAGCTTCTAATTATAGAGTGAGTAAGTTCTGGGGATGTAATGTATAACATGGTGACTATAGTTAACAATACTGTATTGTATATTTGAAAGTTGCTAAGAGTGGATTTTAAAAGTTCTCATCGCAAACACACACAAAGTGTAACTATGTGAGATGATGGATGTCTTAATTAACCTTGTTGTGGTACTCCTTTTTCAATATATCCATGTGTAAGATCTCTACGTTGTACACCTTAAACTTATACAACGTCATATGTCTATTGCATCTCAATAATGGTGGAAACAAAAATGTTAGGACTCTGATTTCAAAGTCATTCACTGTGTCAATGTTACAGTGAGAAATTACAGAAGAGCTTATAATAACTTATAAGCTCCAGTGTTTATAGGAAGGACATTGTATAGCTATAAACAAGGTAAGGCATTGGTATTTTTTGAAATCAGATAATTCAGTGGGAAGGAACTCTAGATATTACCTATCTCCTTTATCTTACAGGCTCTGAGGCCTATGAGAGTCAAGTGTATTTATTACTGAAGAGCATACACCAGGTAGAGATGTATAGCATAGAATGTAGAGTTGGCATGCCTGGTGTGAGGCCAGTTCTACCAGTTACCATTTTGTGACCATAGGGCTGAGGAAGGAAGACCTCACGGAGGTGAAGAGCTGAGTCATACAGAGTGAGCAGAGTTTGCCAGATGGTGTAGGGGTTCAGAACAGGCCTTCCCCAAATGAGCCACTTTGGCATGTGAATTATTTTGAGCAGACGGCAGACTCATGAGAAACTTTTACCTCTCCCTTAAAGAATTTGAATTAGGGGCCTTGCCCATAAGACTTGTCACTGGAAATAACTTTTTATGACCTATTTATAGGGCAGGGCAAGCTTCTAATTTCTGAACATCTGTTCCTCTTATCATCCTGCAGTGACCCTTTGAAGCCCCCAAGGCACCCTAGCTCATTCTTAGCTCAGAATGCCATATGTACCTCATTTTAACTTTCTGTCCTTGAATCTCTCATGTGTGTGGGGCCTCTTACTTGCTCATGTATGTGGGGTTCCCATTCATATGTATGTAATTAAATTTGGTCATTTTCTCTTGTTAATCTGTCTCATGTCTATTTACTTAGTAGACCAGCTGAAAGAACCTTGAGGGCAGAGGTAAGTTTCTTCCACCCGACACAGTGGGCAGGCATTCCAGACGGAGGAAATGAGGGTGTGTCCAAAGAGAGAGCTATGAGAGAGACAGAATCCTTCGCGGAGGAGCAGATGCAGGTCCATGTAGCTGGAGCACATGGTGCTTGTGGGGGAGGGAGGTAAAGACAGGGGTGTTGAGGAAGGAGGAGTCACCCTGCCTCCGTGAGAGACAACTTCATTGCCAGGTTTTTTTTCTTGCTATTTTACTATTGCTTGGTATCAATAATATACCCAAAGAGGCGGGCCTGATGTGGCTCAGTGGATTGTGTGTCATTCTGCAAACCAGAAGTTTGTGGGTTTGATTCCCAGTTAGGTCTCATGCCTGGGCTGTGGGCCAGATTCCCAGTTGTGGGTGTGTGAGAGGCAACCAATCACTGTTTCTCTTGAATATTGATTTTTCTCTCCCTCTGTTTCTCCCTTCCTTGCCCTCTCTCTAAAAATAAGTAAATAAAATATTTTAATATGAAAACCCAAAGAAGGTTGAGTTGCTACAAACTCTAGGGAATGTGTCATTGTCAACAGGGTCTCCCACACTTTGCGGTCAAAGAAGGAAGACCAGGCAGGGCCTGGGGTTTTGCTGGTCTCTTGGAGCCCCTTCTACTTCCCCTGTGAGCTGTGTTCTCTGCAGCCCAATGTCCAGCAAGGCTGTCTTGGGTAAAAAAGTTCTGGGTATGGTTAGAAAACATTAATAATAGCTACCATTTCTATCTACCTGGCATTATTTTAACTGTTGAATGTACTGATTTATTTAATCCCCACAAAAACCTTATGAAGTAAGCATCACCATTTTTTTCTTTCCTCAACTTTTCAAAAGTTTTTTTAAAGGAAGGCTAGCATACGTATAAAAAACTATATGTAAGTGTACAGTTTAATAACTTTTCACACATATAACTAGCACCCAGAACAAGAGAAAGAAAATTTCCAGCACCTAAAAGGCCCCTGGAGGCCCTATACAGTCACTAGTCTTCCCCATTCCCCAAAGCAGGGGTCCCCTAATGTCCTGGCTGCTGATTGTACTGATCTGGGCCTGTGAGGAACCAAGCTGCACAGCAGGAGGTGAGCTTGAATGTAAAGGCCTCGAATTATCCCCAAACCATCCACCCCACCTGGGCCCATGGAAAGATTGTCTTTCATGAAAACCGCCCCTGGTGCCAAAGAGGTTGGGGACTTGCTGCCCCAAAGCAACTACTATCTTTACTTCCAAGAGCAGAGCTTAGTTTGCTTGTCTTGTACGGTATTATCTGTATACAGCTTCTTTCCCTTACATTTCATTGCATGTGGTTGTAGGTCTGTTCACTCTCTTATTGCTATATAATATCCTCAATCTTTTATTTTGAAATACTTTAAGCCCCAGAAAAGTTGAAAAACTGGTACAATGAACACCCAAATACCCTTTATCAAGAACATGAAGGAATATTATGACCATATTTTGCCATGTTTAATGTGCGCCTTTTGCCCAAATTTTTTAGGGAAAAATAAGGATGCGTATTACATACACATGGGTAGTGATTCTGTATCTATGTAAGTAAGTGTTTTTAATTCTTTTTAATGCTGGTGCATTAAAAGGGTAACTCTAGAAAGCAATATTGATATCTGAATGCAAAATAATACCCTGGAATATACTTGGTTTTGTTTCTAAATATACATAAATAAATAATTGAATTAAAAATTAAAACGTAAGATGTTTTTCCTGAAAGTTTGGGCCAAAACCGTGGGTGCGCATTATACACAGCAAAATACGGTGTGTATTTCTATGTTATAGATGAGGGAACTAAAGCAAATAGAATTAGGTAACCAGCCCTGGTCGTGCCTCTGGAATCTAGTCAGCCTAGCTGCTGCGAAGTCAGTCATAAAACTGTAGATAAGTCCTGTAACTTTTCTGAGGCTGTTTCTTCATGGTTGAGATGGAGTGATAACCCCCTTTCCATTGAGTTTCCAGGCTGTTGTGAGGCTCAAATCTGAGGAACATGGGAAAATGCTGTGTGAAGAGTAAAGAGTGGTGGTACCCAAAAAAGGTACTGTTAAAAATGCAGGTTCACCTGGGCTTCACCCCGTAGATCCTGATTCAGTACATCTGGGATAGAAAGCAGGATGTTTAACAAACGTGTGGAGGACCCGTGGACAAAGAGAAAGGGGGTAGGATTGAGGGAGGGAGGTGGAGGTAGGTGGGAAAAACGGAGACAACTGTACTTGAACAACAATAAAAAAACCAAAACAACAACAAAATCAAACAAAAAAAAAAACATGCTAGGTGATTCTGATGGACTAGTTCCCCTATCAAACTATGAAAAAACACTTCTGTAAAACAGTGGTTCTCTAAAGACTACCAAAATAACCTGGAGGATTTAGGCATTATTCTTGCCACTAGCTCTACCTTCTCACAGACTCAGGAAGTTGCACGTGCAGAATTTCGTGCTTCATCCTCTGTGTGATCAGAGAATCTGTCCCCAGGATTAGTTTCTGGAGCCTTCTTCTTCACAGCTGTAAGAGAAAAACAAAAGGAAGTTGCTTATCCTTACAGAGGACAAATGACTCACAGGGTGGTTTTTTTTAAAAAAAGGGGAAAGATGGAGGCATTTGTAGGTGAAAGGGCAAGACTTCTATTGCAAAATAAGAGGTCAGGTTAGTGAAAAGTAAAAAAAAAAACAAACCCATCATTACTCAAAATTCCACACATTCCTGTGTCACAGAGCAGAGTTAATTGATGATAGACACACCAAATACCTGCTTAGAGAACCCACAAAGCCAGGGCACCAAAAACAAAAGAAAAAAAGTCATAATTTGATTGCTTAAAACATTGAGGCTGTCAACCTGGTGGGGGGAACATTTCTGGGCTTCCTCACATTTATAGTTTAGCGTTGTATTTTATCTTGGATTACATGGGGAGGTGGGAGAGAAATGCCATAACTGTTTTTCCTTGCTGAGGGCCTGTAGATTGTAGATGTATTCAGTCGATTATAAGGGACACATTTTTACTGATTCAGTTTGGAGCTTTAAATATGATAAACAGTATCCAGGTGCATGCAACATTAGTTAAGTAACTGAGGAGAATGCCTTTGAGGGGCTCCAGCGCCTGGGCCGCTTCGCCTCCCCTAGCTCCGGGGTCTGGAGGCGGAGGACCTGGCGACCACCTCCAGCGCCAGGGAGACGCCGGGAGGCCGAGGTCCTGGCACTGTCATCTGGAGATTTCCCCGCCACTCACTGGGGAGAAGTTCACGGAACACCTACTCAGCTCCTGGCCGTTGCTCAGCCTGTTTGCTCAAATAATCAGGTCAAAGCTGGGAATTCCACACAAGAAAAACAAAAACAAACAACTGTGACTTAGGCGTTGATTTGCTTCTGTTAAAATAAACTAATGCATAACCCACGACTTTAAAAAAATTAGTCATCTCGCATAATAAGCACAGGCAGCTGTCAGCCCGGAGTGTATCGCTGAGCAAAAAAGGGGGGATCGACCCAAGGTATTCAGGGTCCCTTTTGGACATTCCGATTCAACTTTAAAATAGGAATATGTATGAAGAATAGACTTCAAAGTCAAAAGAGCAGTGAAACAAATCTCTATCGGTCCGTCATCGGGTTAGAATTTCACAAAACTTTACAAGTTATTTGATAAAAAATAAGTCTAGAATCATCGTTTCCATTTTTTTAGACAGTTCTACTTCGGGGACTGATGGTTTTGAGCGACTCCACACTGCCGTTTGCAGAAAGCCCGGAGCCCGCCTGGGCGCCGGCCTCCTTTTCGCCACAGGCCTCCCGGGACCCCAGACTCAGGCAGAGCCCCCAGGTCCCGCCGAACGAGTCTCACCCAGACAACCGGTGGCGACGGAGCGAAGGCGTCCTGGGCAGCTCGCGGCCCGGCGCACCGCCCGCCGCACCGCCCGCCGCCGTCACGTGTGCGAGGGGCGGGGCCGGCCGGGCTATATAGGCGGGTCCGCGGGCCGGCGCTCCGGACGCGGTAGGTGTCGCTGGAGCGGGGCGTGCGGGAATCGCCGTGTCTTCGCGTCTAGGCTGCGGGCGGTCGGTGAGTACCCGCCCTCCCTCTGTGCACTGCGAGCTGGGCCGGGTCCCCCGCGGGGCTCTGGGCTGGACGGCGTGGGGTGGAGGCCGGTGGGGTGCGCCCGTCTCCGTGCCCGGCTGGGAAGGGGCGGTCCTGGGCCTGCGCCTTCCACCCTTGCTTTTGGTAGTTGAGTCTTCTCTGCAAGCTGCTCTAGGCTGTTGGAGCTTCTTGGCTTGTTGCGGGGTCACATTTTTCACTTGTCCGGAAAGAACATTATTTAAAAGAAAATGCGTTAGAATATCGTCTTAACGCAGAATTTTACGGGGTACGCGGTGACGGCAGAGCAATCGCTGCTAGCGCCTGACTTCCCCCTTCGGCGCCGTTCTTACTCATTTCTGGTGCCAGTGGGACCCTTGGTGGCCGGAGAGTGAACCGACTGGCTTGGAGGTACTGGCCCTCGGCCTGCGCTGGTTCTCGTTAACTTCCCAGCTCTGCTGCTGAGCGGTGAGGCGATGTCGTCTTGGTGTGGGTCGTTGGGAACACGAAATCTACATTTAAAGCCGTCCTGAAATGTTTCTCAGTTCCTGGGAGCACCTCCTTCCTCCCATGCTTCGTCACCATCAAAGCAGTTTCTCTGACAAAGAAGAAATAAGCCCCTCCCCACCCCCATCCCGCCAGTGTGCTCCAGCTCGGTAATCCTGACTGTCCAAGATGACTTCTGCTGGAAATCTCTCTTTAGTTTTAACATGGCTTTTAACTTGGTTAGCACTTTTCTGAACAGATGTGCCCCTTCAAAAGGCATTTCTAGTATCCTGGTGAAGAAACAAGACAAAAGCATTAGCAACTTTGCTTTTCCCCTGCAGTCTGTTTTCTCTTGAAACTTTGCCTGAGGTGTTCGCCCAGGGGAGAGGTCTCAGAGCTGAAGGGTGGGAAAAAGTGCAGAAGACTACCTTACGTCATCTTAAATTTTAATCTACTTGAAATTAGCCTTTGCTGGGGTTGGGGAATGAGTCTGGAAGTCCTATCCTGGTGTTCTGAAATAAATTTCTCTTCCCCAGCGTGCTTTCTCCAGGAAGAAAAATGGTATCTGCTGCAGTTGATCCACAGCCGGTATGAATTTTAAATAGCTGTTTCTTGATTCCTTTCCCTCCCCAAGTTAATGGTTTTGAGAAGCTAATCTCCTCTCCTTCTGGTTGCAGAGTGTGGTGACTAGGGTCGCCAACCTGCCCTTGGTGAGCTCCACGTATGACCTGGTCTCCTCGGCTTATGTCACCACGAAGGACCAGTACCCTTACTTGAAGTCTGTGTGTGAGATCGCGGAGAAGGGTGTGAAGACCATCACATCGGTGGCTGTGATGAGCGCTCTGCCCATCATCCAGAAGCTAGAGCCACAAAGTGAGTTCTGATTCCCCCTCAAGATTTAGTTCAAGGGACCTGTTAGGAGTGAGCCTGGAACTGGCTTGAATATGGTGAACGCCAGCCTAGGGCCCCGAGCACACAGTGGCAGCATCGGGGGATCTTCGGCCTTTCCTGAGGCACATACTGCCTTTGTCTAGAAACTGCTGGGTGACCCTCATTGTTATAGAAGGCCTGCTTCATAGCAATGGTAGATGTTCATGGTAAGTTCTTAAAAATCCTCCACGGATGCTTCTATGTTGGCAGCTGAGGTCACAAGGAGAGGCAGTGTATAAACTGAAATTGACTTCTTTGGGACCAGGCAGTGTACATGAACTGCTTTAAAAATAAATGGTAACATCTTCTTGAGACATAATTAAAACACCATACAATTCATACACTTCATGTGTACAAGTCACTCATTTTTTTTAGTATATTCAGAGCTGTGCAGGCATCACCACAATCAATTTTAGAACATTATTAACACCCCAAAAAGGAACATCATACCAGTTTCTGTTTGGATGATGAAAAAGTTCCAGGAATGAGATAACAGTTGCATAACATGAGTACTTCATTCCTTTTTACTGTGGAATAATGTTCCATTGTGTGGTTAGATCATATTTTACTTACTCATCAGTTGATTGACATTTGGGTGCTTTATGGTGATAAGAATAATGATACTGTGAACATTTGTGTATAAGTTTTTGTGTGGACACATGTTCTAAGTTCTGAGTATGTACCAGGAGTGGAATTGCTGGGTCATATAATTACTGTTTCAGCTTTTGAGGAATTACTAGACTGTTTTCCAAAGTGGCTTATCATTTTACATTCCCACTAGCAGTGTATCAAGGTTTTCTATCTGAGCCCTTTTGAATGAAGGTTTAAGTCCTTCCTCCAAATGGTTAAGTCATGGACTTTCTGGAGTAAAAGGAACCTTTAGAGACCAGTTTTCTAGCTCTGCTACTTCCCAGATGAATTTAGGACTAGTGCTTGGCTCAGTCATCGTTAGGGGGAAGCTTGGACTAAAATCAAGGCCTTGTTAGGGAGATCCAGGGTGCTGTTAGCATAACCATTGCCTGTTGCCACATATTGAGTTAAGTTTTGGTAGGGGTTGAACTAGCACGGAAGTGCTAATTTTGAGAGTTCTCAGATACCTTATTCCCTGAATGAGGGTTCAGGTGAAGCCTGGCTTCTCTTCCCATTAAGTTTAGGAGCCAGTGGATGAGGAAGAAGCTTCTTAGCCAGCTTCCTACCTGGCTTGTCTCTCCTTCTGCCTGCTGCTCCCCCGTCCCCTTATTTCCTTGTCAGAATACAGTTGCCAACAACCTGCTGAGCCTCTTCCCGTCTAAGCTAGAGAAACTAGGCAATGCGTTGTGTGGTAAATGAAGGTCAGCGTTCTTGCTGTTTTTTTATAACTAAGTATTTAAGGTATGATAATATGTATTCATCCTGTACCTACACTATTAACATTTTCCCCATTTGTGATTTTTGTAGTTGCTATTGCCAATAGCTATGCCTGTATGGGACTGGACAGGATTGAGGAGAAACTGCCTATTCTGAATCAGCCAACAAATCAGGTGAGCTTGGGACAAGAAGGCTGAGGCTTCCCATTCTACATGTTTTCACGTTCTGTCTGTTTAGCCTAACTGGTTCTCATGTGGGGTTGGGTAAATGCAGAGATGGTATACAGAACCTTTCTCACTTGGTGTCTGAGAGCACATCCAGTAAGATGAAGGAGCAGAAATGTCTGCCTGGAGCATCTTGATAGATTTTATATGGTTACCCCATTTGCTACTCCAACAACCCTTGAATGGTGGCAGGTAGGGCAAATATACCTGATGAGGCTCATCAGTTCTTAGTGACTTGCCCAAGACCTAAAGCTAGAGAGTGAAAGGGACTGGTTCCTTCTTTAACTCTTCAACTATGCTGACTTAGTTAAGATTTTCAATATGTATTTATGCCCTTGTTTCTCTCCAGCCCAGTGATCTGTTTCTCTACTTGTAGGTTGTTGCCAACGCCAAAGGTGCCGTGACTGGGGCCAAAGATGCCGTGACAACCACTGTGACGGGGGCCAAGGATTCTGTGGCCAGCACGATTACTGGGGTGGTGGACAAGACCAAAGGAGCGGTGACTGGCAGTGTGGAGAAGACCAAGTCTGTGGTCAATGACAGCATTAACTCAGTCATGGGGAGTCGGATGATGCAGCTGGTGAGCAGTGGAGTAGAGAATGCACTCACCACCTCAGAGCTGCTGGTAGATCAGTACCTCCCTCTCACTGAGGAAGAACTAGGTGAGTGGATTTTTGTCTTGAAATAATGTTGCATATCTTAAGTCAGTCTTTTAAATTATATACTGAAAAATTCACCTTTTTCATACTAAATATGCAGTTCCTCAGCCATCATCTCAGTTGAGTTTTGGAACATTTCCATCACCCTAAAAGATCCTTCATGCCTGAATATCCATTATCTCCCTCAGACAACCACTAACCTTTCTGTCTTCATTGATTTCCTTTCTTAAAGCAATCTTAAGTTTTATGTTGAACTGTACATAGTAAGTATTGAAATTTTAAGGAGAAATTAGCCTAGAGAAATATTTTCTACAAATGGATAGTCTTTAATGGGGTACTTTGCAGAATTATTGAACATTTAGTGGCTACTGTATGCCAGGTACTGTGTTGTTGCCCAAGAAGTTTGCTCTAGCGGGAAGAGATGTGTGTAGATAAACCAATCGTGGCAATGATAAGTTCTGGGTCATCAAGCACAGCAGTAGACAGGAGCTGTCTTGGGAAAATGAGTGTATAATTGCTAGGCGGGTTAATAGAATGAATAAAATCAAGACCCAGGTTAGAGTCCAGGCCTTGTCACTTACAGCTTTGACGACCCCTTATGGGTTTTGTCCCTTCTTTCTAACTTCAGAAAAAGAAGCAAAAAAAGTGGAAGGATTTGATACTGTTCAGAAGCCAAGTTATTATATTAGGCTGGGGTCTCTGTCTACCAAGCTGCGCTCACGTGCCTACCAGCAGGCTCTCAGCAGGGTAAAAGAAGCTAAGCAAAAAAGCCAAGAGACCATTTCTCAGCTCCATTCCACTGTTAAACTGGTGAGTAGAAGTTCATTTAAAGGTATCTGAAGTGAGTTTGTTTATCTCACGGGATGAAAATAAATGTAATCACGAGATTGAAGAACTTTTCATTTTAACTTATGAACAACTCAATAGAAAAATGGGTGAAGAGTATACAGACAACTCACAGAAAAGGAAGTGTAAATGGTTGAAATATATGAAGTGTTGTTAATCTTACTCTGAGCGGTCAAATTACAGATGACCCTCTCTTCCTAACACACTGGCAAAGTGTGATGCTGTGGACAGTGGTACAGAGAAAGGTGTACTTGTGGACTTCTGGAGGATTTGAGGGATGGTTCTAGGGAAATTATAAACACACCTATGCCTCTGCACTTACTTTCAGAAATTTGCATGGCAACTAATTACATTGATACATCACAAAAGACTATTGTGTAGCTGTTAAAGATTGCCAAGTTACAGAACAGTATGTATTGTACTGCCATTCTTGGAAGGGAAAATTGGCAGCTGACCACAGGGAAGAGGAAGTTTGAATTCCTTTCTCTTTTGTAATTTTTTCTTATATTTTACACTGGAGGTAAACTGGAGGTAAATTTGGAGACAGTGGTTTATAGTTAAATAGAGGCAGCAAAGAACTATGATTACTTAGTAATACATAACAATGGTGGCAGAGATTGCTGTCCTTCAACTCTTACGGATATTCTTGGTTTTTACGTTGTGTGATTTTCATCATAGATCTGAGAACAGACTGACACAAATATCTGACTCGTTCCTTTGTTTTATTTCAATGTGCTCTAGATTGAATTTGCCAGGGAGAATGTGCATAGTGCCAACCAGAGGATTCAGGATGCTCAGGACAAGCTCTATCTGTCCTGGGTGGAGTGGAAGAGAAACGTCGGCTATGATGATACTGATGAATCCCACTGCGCTGAGGTAGGACCAGTGGGACACAGTCACCCACGACAGTCTCTGAAGAGGCTCTACCAGACTTTATTTCAGTGTTCCCGCTATTCCTCTTAGAATACTGTTCTCCAGCAAAAGTTTGAACAGACAAGCAAAGTTATGTGATAGAAAAGCCACACGGTGCCGTAACTGTAACAACCGACAGATATACATATTGCCCGTCAGGTATACAGCTAAATGAGAAACATGGGCCTTTCCCTCAGTGCAGACTAACAGCGGATACAGGCATTTCTACTGTCATGCTATATTTTGACAGCATAAAACAGGGGCTCTGAGACTGTGTGGGAAAAGTACCTAACTTAGTCTTGGAGGGAGGGTGGGTGAGCGAGTCAGATGACTTCCTGGAAGAGGTGTGTTAAGTTGGGACTGAATGGGAGAGTAAACTAGGTGAAAGGGCAGTAAGGGGACTAATGTTCCAGACAGAAGCAATAGCATGTTGTAGTCCTCAAAAGTGGT
>VMDR010021832.1:0-16595 GCA_007922815.1 Macrotus californicus
AGCCTATAACCATCTGTCAACATATATAGTTATTATGATATTATTAACTTTACTCCTTATGCTGTACATCACATCCTCAGGACTTACTTTATAGCTGGAAGCCAACATTCTCTCTTATATTCTTTCTCTGTTTCCTCTCTTCCACTTAAAAATAAATTATCCATAAAACAGTGATCAACTCTGAGACAAAGAAGTAATGCTTAATATTAAACCAGAGCGGTAACCAAAAGCCAAGCAGCAAAACTGTCCCTGTCAATGTCAGGAGGAACCTGCAGTGACCTTTTAGTTCTTTGCTTGCAGAGCAGTTATTAAAGTTAAATGGGGTGTTCAAGTTGACTTTGACTCCAGGATCCGTTAGCCTTCACTACTGCCCACCTTCCATCCCCCCGCCCAGCCCCAAATAGGTAACAGGATCTTATTAGAAAACAAATCCATCATAGAAAAGCTACTTACAATGCTAAGTAATTTTTTCTGCAGAATGAGAAATTACCAGTGGTTTCAATGTGTATCTTTTCATTGTCATTTATTTAAAAAAAACAGATTATCTTCATGGATGAAAGTATCCTTGTAAATACTTGATACTGCTTTTTAGCCTTTAAGTAAATAATAAATAACAGCACATACATTGATCTTTGGTCCTATTAACAAAGGTAGGTCATATTGCTGAGTACCAAATACATACATACCTACAGTCCAGACCTGGGAAGAAGACAGGTAAGGAAAAAGAACTATAAAAGTAGGGGGGGTAAAATGAAAGGAAGAGGCTAAATAGAAGGAAATGGTGGTGAGTGATAGGTACCTCTGATAGTAGTAATCACTTCCGGAGTAAAAATTGAGCTAGAAAATCAAAACTGTTGAGCACGATCAGAAAAATATTTGTTGATTTCCCCCTAAGAATCTGATTGTGAAGCACGGTCACAGTTACCGTGTTAAACACCCACTCTAAACTTAGAGTGAGCATACTTTTGCAGAATCTTACAGCAATGAGTTCCATTAATAGTGATAGGCACTCACATCGTTGATAAAATTATCTTCTTAGTAAATCTTTTTTCAACAATGCTGTGGCTTGTTTGATAATTAGCTACCATAATGTATTTTTCATGCAATTAGTCAGAACCTTGTTGCCAAGAATGAACGTGCCTTCTGCAGGAAATGCCCTCAGTGACCGGCCTCATCTTTCCTCTGCCTCATATTTATGATTCACCCTTCTGCATAACAACAAAGCTTATTGTATTGTGGGCAGGCTTCAGAAAATCTATGTAAAATTTAAGAAAAATACCATATTCTAATCCAAAAAGGGGGGATAACTGCTCTTGTGTTTGGTCATTTATCACCTTTAATAATGTCACAGATTCTTTTGCTCCCTTAAAGTTATCGGAATTCATATTTTTCAGATAAAAGACATAGCATTCAAATAGGAAAATCATTCATTTATTTGTGTTTATTTTATTTTTTAAAGACCAAAATATGCATTACTGGATGAATGTACCAGTGCTGTGAGCATTGATGTCGAAGGAAAGATATTTCAGGCTGCAAAGGCGGCTGGAATTTCCTTACTGTCTATAACACACAGGCCTTCTCTTTGGTAAGTCTTTCTGGTGCAAACTTCTGATAGACGGTTTTCCTTATTTTTCTTTAAAGAATAACTTTTCTGAACTTTTGACTATGGAGCATAGGACATTTCACTGTTTTCTACCTGTATTTTTGTTAAGTTGACACTAGTGCTTCAGATACCCCAAACTTAGCATTAATGTGCTATTTGAAAACTATCATCACATTCCAATAATCCTTATAAGAAGCAGAAAAACTTGATGACTTTTTTATACTGAAACTACTCATAATCCCATATAGCATGTACTGGGAAAGAATATGCAGAGGTGGGCAAAAGTAGGTTTACAGTTGTAAGTGCTTGAATCACAGAGTTTTTCCTTTTGAATTAATAACCTATTTAATGATCAAAACTGTTCTTTTTTTTTTAAGTTTTTATTGTTGTTCTGTTACAGTTGTCCCAAGATTTTCCCCCTTTGCCCTCCTCCACCCAGCCCACCCTCCTTTCGCACAGCCAGGCTCCACATCGTTGTCCATGTCCACACACACAGCTGTAACCTGCTTTTGTCCATCCCTGTGTTTGCATGACTTTATGTCATCTTTTTAGTTTGTTCTTCAAAGTCCAGGGAAAACACCAAAATAGATATTGTCTCAAATGAATAAGTTGAAGGAAATACAGGAGAGAAAAAAGCTTTTTTTTTGTTTTATTTTAAGGTAAAGTAAGTGAAAATGTTTTATAAATAATACCTCATAAAAACCTAATGGGATTTCCCATTTTTAAAAAATAACACCAGTTTGCCCTGCCCAGTGTGGCTTAGTTGGCTGAGTGTCGTCCAGCAAAGCTAAAGGTCACCAGTTCAATTACCAGTCAGGGCACATACTTGAGTTGCGGGTATGGTCCCCTGTTGGGGCACATGTGAGAAGCAACTGATTGGTGTTTCTCTCACATCAATGTTTCTTTCCCTCTCTGTCTCCATCCCTTCCCTCTTTCTAAAAACAAATAAATGAAATCTTTAAAAATAAATAAATTTTTAAAAAAAATTTCATGTCTACAATCCCTCAACTTTTCCATTGATTTCATCATCATAATAGTCACTAGTGGAGATTCAGCACCTATTCTGTTCCAGGCTCATTTTCTTGAAGCCTCATAACAACCCTAAGGAGTATAATAGTCTAATTATTGCAACTGTAAAGAATCAGGAATGTCGTAGAAACAAATCAGAAAATCTCTTGAACCCTTTCTGACATGAACTTGTCATTTACTGACCTGCTTCCTAATTGATCTCATGTTGGGATAACGTGGAGTTACCTCTTAGTGCTGGTGTTTTCTGGCCTCTGTCAGTGATTCATTTTGCTGTGCCCCCACTTAGTTCCTTATTTAAGTGGTCTAAAGAGCATTAAAAGCAGTCGGTCATTTTTTCTCATTAAAGGAACAAATAGATTGTTGTTGTTTTTAAGATTTATATTTTAGAGCAATTTTAGGTTCACAGCAAAACTGAGAGGAAGGTACAAAAGTATCCCATGAACTTTCTGCCCCCACACATGCAGAGCCCCCCGCATAGGCTCCCCCACCGAAGTGGTACACTTGGATCCAAGGTTAGCAAGGCCCCAGAAAAGTTCAGAATGAAATAAACAAAATTGTATTTTTACTCTTATATCTCTTTCTCCTGTGACAATCTTTTTGTCTTTCTTTTACTTTTGCTTTGGCTCTCATATTTTAATAGCAGCATTTTCACATTGTTTCCCCCTGACATAGAAATACATTGTTTCTATTTAATTTTTGTGAAGTCCAACCTGTTGGGAGGTCAAATTTTTAAAAACTAAAAAACCTAAACATAGTAGATGCTCAAAAGCATATAAAAAAGATCATTAATCCCTGTCATATGTTATCAACTACTTGAACTTCAAGTTGAGCTTGAGAGTAGTGTTAGTCTTTTAGACATAGTTTAACCTGGCTTATTTTTCCCATCTTACAGCATGTTAAAACCATCCAACCAAAATGGGATGAAACCCAAATGTTTATTAATTGATGAATAGATAAACAAAATATGCAATATCATACAATGGAATGTTATTCAACCATAAAAACTAATGAAGTATTTTACATGTTACTGCTCTATGAATTTTGAAATCATTTTGTCAAATACAAGAAACCAATCATAAAAAGGCATATATTATATGATTCCATATATATGAAATGTCCAGAATAGGCAAATCCATAAAGAGAAAGGAGATCGGTGATTGGCAGGGACTGAGCAGAAGGAGAAATGAGGAAGGTCTGCTAATGGGTATGGGGTTTATTTTGAGGGCAAAGAAAATATTATGGTATTGGATAGTGGTAATAGTTGCATGAGCTTGTGAATATACTAAAAATCACTAACTTTACACTTTAAGAGGATAACTTTATGGTATGTGAATCACATCAATTAAAGAACATAAAAGCTACTCATATAAGCTCACCGATCATAGTAAATAATGAACTAATAGTAAATAATGATGAGAGCTAAGAGGGGAATAAGAAAAGAGAAAAACTATAGGGGAAAGACAGAAAAACTCGGGACACCTGAGAACATGGGCCATGTCAGCACCGTGATAAAACTCAGTGGCTCGGCCATGTGAGGCCAGCTCCGCCAGCTCTGCCAGCGTTACTCTCTCCACTCATCCCCCCAAGTCCCAGAGACTGGTGGCCTCAGCCCACCTTTGGGAGAAGGTGGGTTGTCTGCTGCCTCATTAAAAAAATCTTCTCTATACCTCTCTGAAGTTCCTAATCATGAACCTGAGCCATGAGAAAAGAAGTTAAATTATATGGAGGCATAGAAGTATTTTTAAAAGATTTCTATTAAAGAATTCATTTTTAAGAATGTTTTAAAATTTTAATAATTGAAAAATATTTACTTATGTAGAACAAGTCATTCCTAAAGGATGGTGTATGAATGAATTGGTATTGTATTTTCTTTATTTTTTTTAAGTTTTTTTTCTGTATAAACTTTAGAATATTTACTTTTTCCCCTCAGCTTCCTTTCCTTATTCCCATTCTAAGTATCCCTTGATATTTATTCAGGATTATGAATATGTATTATGAAGTATCTCCATACTGTATTATGAAGATAAATTAAACAGATGCATCAGCATGTTGCAATTCATATACATCCATAATATGAAATAAATTTAACATAAGCAATAGAATTTCCTAGAGATGAATGACTTTTGTAGTAAAAGAAAATCACAAAATTTAACCTTTTGAGGGATTTTTGAAGATCAAATATAAAATGGGCATCTTACTTAAAATTTACATTGGGAAATCAGTGAGAATGGTAAACTTATAACTAAAATGGCTTTTCACGATTATTGCTAATATTATTTTACTTTGATCATGCAGGAAATACCACACTCATTTATTACAGTTTGATGGTGAAGGAGGTTGGCGCTTTGAACAATTGGATACTGCAATCCGTTTAACACTGAGTGAAGAAAAACAAAAGCTAGAATCTCAGCTAGCTGGAATTCCTAAAATGCAGCAGAGACTCAATGAACTATGTAAAATTTTGGGTGAAGACTCAGTGCTGAAAACAATAAAAAGTGAAGATGAAACATCCTAATTTGTTTTGACATGTTTTAAGAGTTAATTTTTAGGTGAAGGCTCAGAGACGCCCTGCTGTAGTGCATGCACTGTACTAAGCTAAGCCCCGAGAAAACAGCAGCAAGAAATATTTTATAAGATTTTAGCATCAAGGAAGTATATAATCTGCCTTTTCAGAAGAAAAGAAACAAATGCATTATGTAAGATTAGTCATTATGGCTTGTACTAATTCCTGGTGAAAGCCTAATTCACCCGTAAAACAGGATGTTCTGGGTGAATTCATGAAGAATACCCAGTTTACCATGTGTATGTGTGATGTGTCTGAAGTTCTTAACAAATGCGGGAGAGATCTTCAGAACAGAACAACTTAAGAGCAGCATTTGGGTTGAAATCAGGTGCATAAAATTAGAAGTTTGAGTAACATTTCAGTCTGTTTGTGGTTATTAGGTTTAATAGCTAGAATTTAGGTTCATCGTTGCTGGTAGTCGACTAAACCTGTGTACAAAATAGTTTACAGTTTGATAAATAATTTCAATATGAAAAAATTATTTGAATGGCAGTGGTTGAAAGGAAGAAGAAGCATGGCTGTCTGTGCTTAAAATGCCATATTTTTAATTTTAAGTTTTGACTGTCTTAGTGTGGGCACATACCAAATTAGTTTTAATGAAACTCTTACATATTTGTTAATAAATTCTTTCATTTTAAAAAGAAAATTGCCAATACAGAAAAGCAGTATCCAGACAATGTTTGTTTCAGCCTGTTACTTTATTTGACAGCTTTATCTTTGCAACTTCTGCCCAGAAATACTTTGCTTGTTTTTGTGCACAAAGGAGAGTCTACCACATTTTTAAAAGAGCAATATTACAATAGAGTATAGGGATTCTCTAAATCCCAGTAGTAATAACATATAGTGGAATAGTACTTTATAGTTTATAATTCCCCCATCATTTCATTTTCATCCCTGTGGCAATCTTTTGAGACAGATATTATTTTTCCTAGCTTGCTTTGAAAAAATTGACACTTAGACTTGCCTTCATTATGCAGTTTATTTAGGAACAGACCCAGGGATGAAATGAAGTTCTCCTGAATCCCTTGTTCAGTGCTACTTCTACTACATATTATCCTTAAAATCTAACTGGGTCATAATGTCAATAAAAGTTAGATGAGCTGTTGAAAACAATAAATCTGGTAATGTTAGTGTTATTTGGTCACTGTTTACAAGATACAGTAATTAAGTACCAAGTGGAAAAGTCATTGATTGGTCTGTGGTTTAAAAAAGGCCAAGAAACTTGCAAATCTTTCAGCAACTATGCATTCATAATATTAATTTACTTCCACAGACAATATTCAGAAGGGGAATTAATTGTGTTGTAGGTAAGTTTAATATTTATTGAACATAATGAGAAAGAATCTGTATAGAATAGTCATAGGAAATGAATCTTATCTATTCGTATACCCTGGAGCTTGAAGCACAAAAGCCAGCACAGGCTTGCATTTCTATCTCTCACTGTCTATGACACCATGTTGATAGGCCAGAAAGAAATGGGAATGATTGGCTGTTAGTGGTCGAGAATTTTATTTGCATATTTAAACACAGACATAATAGTTGCTAAGTCAGTGATTTTCAGGCTCTTCAGGTGGTAGGGTACTTGGAAGTCATTCGTGCTGATTGTAGGAGAACATCATGAAATTTTCAATTTTGTTATGCTCGCTAGGACATTTTTAATTATCAGTAAATATAACTATGTGAAGGAATGTAGTATAAAATCATAATGAGTATATCTGTATAAATTTTCATTTAGTATTGTTAGCTACTCATTTATTCATTTGTCAGTTACTTCCACTTTCTGTAGATAAGCAAGTCAGGTATCAAAGGTTTAATAAATGCATGGAACCAAAACTTAATGAAAATTATTCATTAATGATAACTTCTATGTTGGCAGTTATCCATTTCATACTGTTGCTGGGGAAAATCTGAGGCAAGTATCTTAAGTTAATTTTTAAAGGTATAAAAGGAAAATAAAAAGTCCTTATTTGAAACGTGTGCATAATTTTCATGATTTGAAAAATAAAGCATTTAGAACCTAACATATTGTTTTCAAAATTTGAAAAGAATGCCAAAACAAACTTTAGATTTGTAATTAACCCTTATTTATATATTCTACCAATGATCTGAAGTAAATAAGACTCATTATTTATAATGTACAGGATTCAAGGATGTTTAAAATTTTATACTAAGAACTACACATACTGTAACTTAATTGTTAAAATTGTAAAAGGAACATGTTTTCCATGAAATTTTTCGTGCCTATTTATTTTCTTCCAGGACCAATCCTCTAACTGGGAAGGGAAAATATCTGTCATTTGAGTTTCTATTTATGTACTCTATACCATTTACCACATTTTACTATTCTTATGTTTTATAAAAAACATGAACAAGATTGAGAAACTAAGTAGCCATCTTTGAATATAAAAAGGAACAGATGAGGAAAGGAAAAAGAAAGGACTTTTCAAACTACTTTTAAACCATGTTATCTATTTGCCCAAACTATTGACTTCTGTTTTGTTTGTCTGTCAAAGAAAGCAACAAGCTCATGAAGCTTCATTTTTGTGTGTGTGAATTTTTTGGTTAACTTTTAAACTTGGAAAATAAGTTGCATTCTGTGAACAGTTTGCATTACGTTTCTACAGCATGCAGTGTTGTGCCTGCCACGCATGACTTTAAAATAGTGTATGTTCTTGTAAATAAGATGTTGTGTAAGCATCCCTTTCCAGTAATCTCAAAGAGAATGCTATATCTTGAAATTCAACCCAAGTTTACCTTTGTTTACAGTGGAAATAGTTTTCCCTTGACAATAATTTGATTCGTGTGTCAAATCTTGTTCTGCCAGTGACGGTAGAAGTGAACATGTTAGTTTTTATTTGTGACTTTGGTTCCAAATATAATTCCATATTTGGCAATAGGCTTAGCCTGTTTAAATCTCTTTGGAATAGCTTTTTGACTCCATAAGCCTAGAAAAAATGTTTACACATTGGTAACCAAATCCAGAGAGTGTTGCACACCTCTGATTATGTGCACAAAATGGTCGTAGTTATTAAACCACTGATTGAAAAAGATGCCTTTGATACTTTATGGGCAAAAAAATTGTCCTCACTTAGAAGTGGAAAGTACTTTCCCATAAATCAGGGTATTTACAGTTCTGCTGGTACGCTTTTAGGCATGTCAGATATGTTTTAGGGTGGGACTTGTACTGTTTACCACGGGAGAATTTTCAGGTGGATGTATAAAATATTTGTATTAAAAGCAAATTTCTTCTTCGTTGTTGGTGCCTTTCCTGATGATCAAGTACAAATATGACTTTACAGCTTTTACTTAGAAATTTTCAAAACCAATTATCTACACTTATAAGCGGGGGTTGTGTTAATAACAGCAAATGAGAAAAATGGTAAAAATCACTAAGTAGCTAAACTGGAGCGTGTCTATGTGTGAATATATCATAGTATAGTCTCTATCTAATGTTCAGTGACTTGAGCTCAACATTCCTCGTGAATGTCTTAATCCAAAGAATTTCAGTGCTTGAAAATGCCCTATTTCTATAGTTTAAATGCCTGTTGGGCACCTGTCTACATACACCTCAGTTACAAGTTGAATGGTGCACAACTTTGTGTAGTACTATGTACAGTAGTTACTGAGGAGTTGCTTAAATATTTATTTTCTTTATTAATTCAACACACACTTATTTATTAAGTACCAACCTATGCCAGTCACTGTGCTGGATTCTAGGAATAAATAAAATATGGTCCCTGTCCCACCAGGCTTACAGTGCATTGAAAATGAGGAAAATGAGTGCCCTCCGCCTGAGAAAAAGTCAATGCGTACTATCCATTATTTACTAAGTAGGCACAAAGCATTGCACATGCAATGAGAGGCAAGTCAAGACAGAAAGGTTAAGTAATTAAATTCGTCCAGCCTCAGACAGCTACGAAGCTATAGAGCTGAAATTTGAACCTAGTAATATTTGATTACAAAGCCTATGCAACTGCCCATCAACTTCCTTTTAATTAGTTTAGATCAGTTTCATTATTACTGTTTTTAACTATAAAGTTGGAGTATATTTTTAACTAGTTCAAAGTTTCTGGTTAACCAAACAGGTGCATATTTTGATCTAAAAAAGGAAATTTATTTAGACATTTCACAAATTATATTATACATTGTTTTTATCACAAATGATGAATGTGGTCTTATAGGAGGAACACAAAAGGCAAATATTCACATCTTTTGAGGAAAAGATGTCCAAACTGGTTCAGTAAGTTTTTATTGACACATTCAAGATACCAGTTATTGTGCTAGGGACTCAGAAGTGGATGAGACAGACCTGGTCTCAGCCCTCATGAAACATTTATTACATCAATACCAAACAACTGTATTGCTATTAGATCTTGTGATCCCATCTAAATGACATATTTGTTTTGTAGCATCTTCTCAATTCTTATATTTCTTGCCCTACACTACTCTGTTGCAAGATTTAAGCAGTAAGCATTTTCTGGAAGCAGATTCCTTGACCATACACTTAAGGGCTTCATAATCCCCATGCCCTCCAATTTGATCTAAATTACAAGGTCCCATAAAACTGGTCTGCAGGACTATATCATCCTTCACCAGTAGGTGCTCCCATACATTAGCATGTTGTGTTGAAACCTGAGAAACATTAGCTTCTCAAGTTCAGATCGTGTAAAATGAGCCAGTTTTGTACAGTGAAAAGTATCTCTCTTGCATTAACCCAAAATGCAGAAAACTATAGTAGAAAAGTTCTAAAAAGCCAAAAAAAGGGCAACATAAATGTAAATACACAAATTTTCCAAAATTAAACACATTTGAAATGACATGTTCTATCTATCTTACTACTTGTGACCCAATATAGAAGATGAGGAGATTAACTATTCAGCTTGTGTGTTTTTATGAGATTTAATATCAATAAAATAGAATATGCGGTAAGGAAGCAATGAAATAAACACTAAATAACATTTGCTTAGCAATGTCATTTCATTATAAGTGGTTTAATCCGTATAAAATAGGAGGCAAGCTTATACAGCAAATACCTAATTTTCATATATTGAATATATTAAACTTAATTAAAATGTATTGGGTCTAGATATTACGTAAATGTATAAAACTAGAAAAATTTACACTGGAAAATGTTTCAGGACTTACATTGGGATGAGGCAATAAAGGCCCTATAATCAGATGACACTTCATTGGGAAGATAATATAATGGGACCTTTTACAACATGCAGATAATGATAATTTAAGAGTGATAAAACCTCATGAAGCAAGTGTCAGAGTCCTCTTGGTTAGGCTAGCCTGTTGCTCAACATGGGAAAAGTGTCCAAGATCCAAATAGGTGGGGTTTAGAGAAATGAGGTTAATGTAGATCCAAGCAAGCACATATTTTTCTGCAACCTAACACACATTCATACATATACACACACAGCTTCTTAGAAGTTTAGTACAAAAATAGCATAGTAGTTGAGACATGTTAAGGACATTCACATTGCTGTGAAATAGATCTCCAGGATTTTTTCATCTTACAGCTCCAAAACGCCACACACATTGAACAACTCCCCTTCGCCCCCGCTCCTTAGCCCCTTGGTCACCACCACGTTACTTTCTGTTTCTGTGAATTTCACCACATTAGCTACCTCATCTGAGTGGACTCACACAGAATTTGGTTTTGTGTGTGTGTGTGTGTGTGTGTGTGTGGCTGGCTTATTTCATTTAGCATAAGGTCTGCAAGATTCATTCATATTGTGGTATGTGATAGGATTTCCTTTCTAAGGCTGAATAATATTTAATTGTACGTATATACCACATTTTGCTTATCCACTTTTCTGTTGAGAGAATGGTATGTTCCCACCTTTTGGCTGTTGTAAATAGTGCGGCTATGAACATGGGTATACAAATATATCTTCAAGACTCTGTTTTCAATTCTTTGGGATATATATACTCAGAGGTGGGATTGGTGAATCAAGTGGTAGTTTCACTTTTAAATTTTGTAAGAACCTCCATACTATTTTCTGTAGTGATTGCAGTATTTTACAATTTCACCAACAGAGCATAGCTTTCCAGTTTCTCTCCATCCTCATCCACACTTGATATTTTCTTTTTTAATAGTAGCCATCCTAATCAGTGTGAGGTGGTATTGCATTTCGGTTTTAATTTGCATTTCCCTGACAATTAGTGATGTTGAGCATCTTTTCTTATGTTTGTTGGCCATTCGTTTATCTTATTTGGAGAAATGTCTATTCAAGTTCCTTGTCTGAAGAATTGTTTTTTTTAATTAAAACTTCTTTCAAGGCCCACCATAATCTGGCCTCAGTCTGTTTTCTCTGCTTCCAAAAAGCTGTCTCACTTCCCACCACCTCAGCCTCTCTGGCTGTATGTGGCACATGCTCCCTCTTACTTTTTCTCTTTTCATTTTACGGTCAGAAGTGCCCCCACTGTGTGCCGTATTCATCTGTCAAAACCTTATCTAGTGCAAGGATGTATTAGATTCTCTCTAGTTATGTATAATATTTTCTTTGTTTATGCTTGCCCAGCACTTTATTTGAAACCCTATCATTACATCTATCACACGCTACCTTTTATTATTTATTTGTGTACCTATCTTCCCCATTCACTCATTCACTTATTAATCTGTCACATAATCTTCTCAGGCAATTCATAATAAAAGAGCACCCAACCAGACCTTCTCTATCACATCCATCAGTTTTATTTATGTAACTTATCGCCCCACTTATTCTCTTATCAATTAATTCTCTCTGGTTTTGACCCCTCCCCTCCTTACTCTAAACTTTGTGGGCAAGGATTCTTGCTTGTCTTATTTACTGCAGTATTCATAGCACCCAGAGTAATGCAAGACAGATGGCGGACTCCTAGAGAGTATTTGTTCGGTAGGTGCGTAAATGAATGAGCGAACAAATGAATAAAAATAGAAAAAAATAAATACATGAATGAAAATGAATTTATGAGAATGAATGAAATCACCAAGAAAGAGATAAAAACTATGCTCTCTTCTTCATATCCTTGTTGTTAAAAGCACGTTGATAGGTACTACACTGTACAGTTTCTTCTTTTTGTTTTTCTTTGTTTTCTGCTATAAGAAAAATTGAGCACCTTGGGAATTTCATGCTATTTTCTTCATTCACTTTTCTCCCCTCTTCAAAACAAGTTAGGAAGTAATATATTTGTTGAAATCCTCCCAACATGATGCCGATTACAAAAGTTTCACAAACATTTCTTCTAGTTCATTGATTCAATTGCCAGGTGGGAGGGTAGTTTGGGAAATGGGTGAAAAGGGTCAAAGGATTAAGAATTACAAATTGGTTGTTACAGAATAGCCATGGGGATGTAAAGTACAACATAAGGAATATAATCACTAACATTCTAATAACTATGTATGGTGTCTAATGGTTGTGAGATTGATGAAGATGATGACTTAGTTATATAATGTCTCATCACTGGGAGGTACACCTGAAACTAATATGATAAGGTATGTCAACTGTAATTGAGAAATAAAAATAAATTTTAAGACATAAAAACTAAAAAAAAAGAAATCAGATGCCACATCAACTGTCCATGTAGCTCCAAGTTTTCTCTCTCTGAGATACCACGTGTACACATCCTTCCTGTTTCTGCCTCTGATGAGTTCTCAACATTCTTGAAGTCACTTAGAACAGACCCAGTAATGCATAGATCCTATACCTCCATTTTTATCAATCCCCATGACCATAAAGAAGTCTTTCCTCAAATGAGAGTCATAAATAAAATTTTACTTTCTTTCATGTTTATATAAAATTCCATACCAACAGAAAATCCTACCCTAATGACCCCTGGAACCTTCCTGACCATAAGAACAAAAAGATCGTTTCAAAGTGGAAAGCAAATTTCAACTCCAGCCCATAGCAGAGCCTGTGAGAATGTAGCAGCTCTTCTCTCCTAGCCACAGCCTGAGGTGGAGGCTCTGTTGAGCAATGATGAAAACACAGGCTCTGGAGAGACTCCTGGGTTGAGTTCTGCCTCTGCCACCTGCCTGGCAAGCATGTTACCTAATCTCTCCATGCCTCGGGTTTCTCATTTTTAAAGTGGAGATAATAATAGTCTTGACCTCATAGAGTGTTGTGAGAATTAAATATATTCATATTTATAAAGTGCTCAGGAGAGAGCTTGACATATGTTTATAGTTATTACCATTTATGCATATATTGCTATGAGTTATTTAAATAAAATCTAATCACCACCCCATAGAAAATGGTTGCTTGTGATTGGGACATGGAAGAGTGGGGAATCATTTAAGGGGAAGAGTGGTCCTTTTGGATTGAGAGACCCCAAGTGTAAGTAGCTAAAAGACAAGTAGCTCAGTGTCTTGATGTGTAGATAGCAGTTACTCAGTATATGTTTGTGGAATAAATGCCTGAATGACTGAATGAATAAACAAATGAGGTATTATCAGAAGAAAGAGAGACAAACACATGTCAAAGATAAAACTGCTTTCTTAGCAGTTTTGCCAAGTGTCCAAATGCTATTGGCATCTCACTGCATTGGATGGTGTTGCTATCTCTGTAGTGGGTCCCAGTGTTTACTGAAGCCTGGAATTACCTATAAACTAACACGTCAATAAAGCTGAAACACTAATCTTCCTCTCAATTTACTTTCTCCAGTCCCAAATCTGCCAATGTCCATTCACAATAATAGTGCCTGCTTCATTCTTATTTTCCCCCCATACAATAGGAAAGGAAAGAGGACATGAGGAAAAGAGAGGGTTTGGAGAAAAAGGACAATGATGTACCCTGACTAGTGCAGCTCAGTTGGTTGGGCGGCGTCCAGCAAAACAAAAGGTCACTGGTTTGATTCCCTGTCAGAGCACATGCCTGGGTTGTGAGTCCGATCCCTGATCAGGGCGTGTGGGAGAGGCAACCGATCACGTTTCTCTGCCTTTCTTCCTTCTTTTCTCTCTCTCTCTAAGAATAAATAAATAAAATCTTTTTTAAAAAGGAGAATGAAGAGAAAGATAGTAAGAGGGAAAAAGAAATGGCAATATGTGCTTATGTTTGCAGTGACAACGGAGAATATGGCAAAGAGGAGAGGAGGAGGGTATTTCTGGAGACCTATGACCTTCATCATGCTGCTTTCCCTCATCCCCTCTATTACCTTCTCAGGTGAATTTCCATATTCCCAGGGAGCTCTAAAACAGGTGCTTATTAAGTATCATCTTTCTTTATGACGAAGATCAAAAATGGAGATAGATTCATCACAATCTCTTATTGACATAGTTTCAGTTATCATATTACCCCAAAACTATACTGATCACACCCATCTGGCAAATCTCCAATCACGTGTGATCCTAATCACCAGTCCTCTTCATGCCTGGACAAGAGCAGCTGCGTGCGGGTGGAGCAAGTCACTCTTCAGGGCAAAATGTTCACTATACATTCATGATTGACTTCAAAAGATTTCTCTGTACCACTCACTCTTCCACGCTCCACAGCTACTTTCTCAAATTTCCACTCCTCTCTGCACAAGTCCAACCCTGCCTCCTTTTCTCACAGCGGGCCTGTGGCTGGCCCTTTACCTCTCTCTCTGCTACTAAATCCTACTCCTCACAAATTCTCTTTTGTCCCTTCTCACAGAGGACCGCTTCTTTGTTTTCTAAATCAGTTTTCCGAGGAATCATTCTTGCCACCTCCTCATTCCTCATACTGCATATTGAATTCACCACTAAACGCTGTACATTTTTGCCTCCTAAACAATAGCGCTCGAATAAGGCTCCTTTCCATCATCACCACACTAGCAAAGTTCACGGAGAATTCATTTTCACCCACCTGGACTATTGCCATTGCTTCCTAACTCATCCTGCTGTATCCATTCACTGATTCCACCAATCTGTTCTTCAAAACTTGTAAATGTGTTTTCAGTGTGGCATTACACATACACTGAAAACTACACAAAACATAAATATAAAGCCCAATACATGATCACAAGTTCACCACCTGTTTAACCACCACACAAGTTAATAAATAAGACATTGCAGATACTGCAAAAGCCCACTAATGCCCCCTTCTAGTCACTAGTTCCATTTTTTTTGCTCCTACTATAACCACTGTCCTGGCTCCTTACACAAAATATCAGTTTTGTCTGCATTTAACTTGACACGTATAGGATCCAACTGCATGTTTCTTTGTGCCTGGGCTGGTGTAGCTCACTGGATTGAGCACAGGCCTGTGAACCAAGGGGTCACCAGTTCGATTCCCAGTCTAGGGCACATGCCTGGGTTGCTGGCCAGGCCCCCAGTAGTGGGTGCACAAGACACAACCACACACTGATGTTTCTCTACTTCTCTTTCTTCCCTTCCCCTCTCTCTACAAATAAATAAATAAAATCTTTTAAAAAACTGCATGTATCTTTCTGTGCTGGGCTTCTTTCATTTAACATTGTGTGCATGAAGTTCATCCATGTTGCAGTGTGTAGTGTTCATTCCCATCATTACATAGCAATCCCTTGTATACTTATATCACAATTTATTGTTCCATTCTATTCTTGATGAACTTTTATTTGTTTCCAGTTTACAGCTTATAAACATTTTATACTTATCTCATGCTACGTATTTCTCTTCAAGCCCATCCACACTGGAGGCAACAGCCAGGGACCTTTTCCTCATGCAAATCTAATCTTGTGATTCTATCAATGACTTTCAGTGGCTCTTGAGAAAAACTAAATTCCTTAATTTGTCCTGCAAAGCCCTACATAATCTGGATTCTCTCTCTCCAGAACCTTTTCTCAAACCATGCCTTCTTTTCTCCAGATCCTTCTTTTCTTTCCTGAAATGGTAAACATTCCTTTCTATCAGATGGGCTTCCACAATTTGTTCCATTTGCCCACAGAGCTACCCTTCGGCTTTCCTCAGTTCTTGACTCTGTCTTCAATCCCACAGGGAAGCTTTTTCTTACCCTGCAGAAGTTTAATTTTCATAACATTATATGTGTCCTTCATATCATTTATCACAGTTGTAATTTTACCTTTCAGTAGCATTTATTTCCAAGCCCCCACCCCCACTGCCCTACACTATAGGTTCTCAGTTACAATAAGATAAGGACTTCTGTTTGTTTGTTTGTTTGAGCTCTAGATTTTCTCCTAGCCTTCTGCCAGGCCCATAGTAAGAATGCACGAAATAGATGTTCAATAATGAATCAATCAATGAATCACTGAAATAATCAAATGACCACTTTTCACTATGTGTAAACCTATAAGATTTACAGTCAAGTATCAGAGAACTGGTGTTAGAGTCACTAGGTCATTTTCTGACAAAATTATTAAAACAACAAAACAACACTCTCCTCTTCATTTTTTTAACTCTAGAATCTGTCACCATGCTCATTAGCCTTACTTAAAATGAGCATTTAGCTTGTTCCA
>VMDR010021833.1:0-16589 GCA_007922815.1 Macrotus californicus
AGCTTGATCCAAAACACAAATCATATTCTTAATCAGATTTTATGATAAGCATTCTTAAATACCAAATAGCATATTCTTTATTATCAATAGTATCCCCTAAGAGCCTGGACTCCTTGTTTGTGGTTCTCTTTCCAGAGTAAAAGTGTCCCTTTAATTCACCTACCAGTCCTAATAAGTCATATGTGGCACACTCTCAACTAAATCTTTAATGAAAACTCTTTCAAATACCTGGTGAGAATAAATGAAGTTGCAACCCAGAGAAGGTTGACATTTAGACTGTATACTTCAGAGACACAGAGCCCAGTTTTGTTCTGAAGTCATGCTCAGCTTCCTCATACTCATAGCTCTGTGATATCAGGGTGAAGTAGGACACATTTGTCAATAGCCTTACAGCTTCCCTAAGGTCCCTGCTTATCTGAACAGCCCTTCAGAAAAATATACTCTTTCCATCTCCTAGTTTCATCTTTGACCTAGGTTCATATATACTTCTTGGAACTGAGAATTACTTGCACTTATTCATTCATTAATGTAAATCCTTAATAACCAAAATGAAGCTATATAACATTTATACCTAAAAGGATAGCATAAAAAGTTAGTCATTTAGTCATATGCAATAGAGTGCCTGATTTCCCCTGTCTTCAGATACATAATCTTAGAAGTGGAGAACACAGGCTTACAGTAAATTTAGGGAGGATCTTAAATTTAACAAGGCAGCATCATTTGCATTCACCAAAGACCACACTTGGATTGAGGTCGCCACTATTGATATTTGTGCTTTAATAATTATTTGCAGTGGGGGCTGTCCTGTGCATTGTAGGATATTTAACATAATCCCTAGTCTCTGTCCTCTAGATACTAGCAGCTTCCCAAGTCCTAACAATCAAAACTGTCCCCAGATACTGACAAGTGTCCTCCAGGGGAGCAAAATTGTCCCCCGTTGAGAATCCCTAGATTAATGGGAAGGTCAAAGGAAGCTGCTCTTTTCAAATAAGTAATAAAACTCACAGAACTCCTGCAGGAGATAAACTCATGCAGCAGAAAACAGGTTGGCCTTTTTACTAGTTGTCCTAGACACCCTCAGACCATGTTGTAGATAGCTGCTTGGAAGTTGACAGTGAAGTCCATCTTCTCAGTAAAAGGAACTAAAGGGGAAAATAAGCCACTGAAATGATAAATGATATGGGACCACACGGATGTCAAGTATAAGAATATTATAAATGCTGCTACATCAGTTAATAATCTACAAGACTTTCAAAACAAGTTTTTGTGTAGGACTCATTCAACATTCAGTGTTTTAAAAAACATTCTAAATAAATGTCTTGGTTTAAAACCCTTGTTTAAAATAAAAATGATCTTTTAGCTTTGTTTTTCTAAATAAAGTTGGAAATCCATCAACCATAGACCTTATCTAATTAAGTAATTCATTTTTTTAAAACAGGAAATAGGCAGTGGGTTTTTCATTTCACTGAATACTCGCTGCAAACTTAAACGCTTTGGTGTCTATTATCTCTGCCTGCAACTGGGCTTGCCAGTTAAGGTCACTTCAATGTGAACCGAAATGGAAGAACTCTGCTGTGGACATTTAAAACTGTATAATTCTACCGTGGACATTTAAAACTGTATTTTTAACAGTCATTTCCCACCCATTTCTTTTTGCCCCCCAACCATACCCCCTATACTCAAACATATGCTTAGTGCTTTCAGGAAGGAAGGAAGGCTACCCAGGAGGTACAAAATGAGCATGATTCAAATGTTTTGTCAGCTGGAGTCCTAGCCAGCAACCAATTTTCACAAACTCTTGTACGTTACTCAAATTATCATAATATTATTCAAATAATCATAACACAGCATTGGGTCTCTGACCTATTAATTATCCTTTCATCCATTCCTCCCTGCTGCCGAGTTAATTAGTCAGATGGTGGGGTCTCTGCTTTATGTACATTATCTCAACCACAGAAAGCCACAAAGTTGTGTCAAGAACTGCAGTTAGAGTCATCCTTTTCCATCCTAATAATCATGTATGCAAATTATGTTTTAATCTCTTTTCTTGTTAATAGCCTTGCTATTCAGAGGAGAGCAAGCTTCCCTTCATCCCTTTTCCACTGAGTATGTTTTTTCAAAGAAGAAATAAGTGGTACCCAACCACACACCAGCCCAAAATGCATTCTTGCCCTAGTTTTCCCTCTCCTTCATTAGAGGAAGGCACTTCTTAGACATGTGGAATTCTCTTTATCCTGTCCTTTGAACCTCAAAGCCAAGATTGAGTGTCTTTAATTGGCCCGGGTGGTGGGACATGGTCCTGTCCTCTGCTACACCAGCACCGCCCAGCTCACCATTCAGTGGTGTAATCCCTAGAAGTTCAGATTAGTTTCCTGGAATTAATTTCTCAGGTACCAGTAGAATTTACCCTATGACATCAGTCTCTGTAAGTAAACATCAAGCCACATATTTTATGTCAGAAATGCCATGAGGGTACTAAATTTCTTAAATATACGTCTATACAAATAGAATGTACTTTCTGTCAAAATTTTTATTTTTTAAGTAAAAGAATCCCTTTTGGATTGGTAAGGAAGATTATATGTATGAATGTAAAATTGAAATTAGCATAGTTTTATTTTCCATTCTATCAATGAAAGTTGAGTCTGGAAAACAGTACCTACCATAGATATTTCAAATATAGGAAATTTAATACAGTGAATGGATTATTCAGTGATGGAAGACTAAGAAGCTAAATAGGGAATGGAGGCAACCCTGAGATTAGCAATAGCAGGAAGCCACAAGCACCCCCAGAGAGGAAGTTGTACTAGAATCCAGAAGCCAGGCATCCAGGCAAAGCTAGAACCATGGAGGGGGCTGCCCAGGGCTGCTGAAACTATAGACTTTGGGAAACCATCCCATGTGGCAGAAATAGAAAGGGAGAAATACCATCGTTGCTTCTATCTCCGTACTATCTAATCTCTCACCAGCCTCTACTGATGGGACTTAACCACAAGCTAGATGCAAGGAAGCCTGGAAAACAGGATACTAGTATCCGTCTTCTCTTCCACTGATAGGTGAGTGAATGCAGAGCTAATTAACATCAGTAAATAACAGATCCATAAGGCCCCCATACAGGGGCACATAGAATTAAGCCTCACTCATCTAGAATTAATGAGAACTCACAAAAGTTTACCCCAGTCTCCATAATTAAAGAATGAGTTAAGGAGGTTAAAAGAATAAACAAAAATAGCTAAAAAAAAACATCTATTTTAAGTATTTTGGTACCTCTGGGATGTTGTGGTTGATAGAATAATGGCCCTTGAGAAATATCCAAGTTCTAATCTTCAGAACCTGTGAATATGTTACTTTCTATGACAAAAAGGATTTTGTATATGTGATCAAGGTTAAATACCTTGTGTATTTGTGGCCGCATGGACCACAAATCTTTTTGTGTTGGTGAGATTATTCTAAATTATCTGGATGGGTTCAATACAATCATATGAACCCTTAAAATTGCAGAGTCTTTCCTGCTGCAGTGAGAGAGAATATGATGGGAAGCACTGTCAGAGAGATGTGAAGAAGACTCACTTATTACTGGCTTTAAAAACAGAAGAAAGGATCCAGAACATGTGTAGCTTCTAGAAGTTGGAAATGTCAAAGAAACAGATCCTACCCATCTTACCTGCTGCCCTTTATCAATGTTCCCACTCCCTACTCAATCCATCACTTCTAGCAGCACACAAACAGGTGAGCTTGTCTTCCATTTTATTAAAAACAAACAAACAAAGCCTTCCTGTGACCTCAGTTCTGCAGAAGTTCTGACTCCGTTCCTTAGCTCTGTTTTGCAGTAGTCTCCTTACACTAATTTGTCTGTGCTCGTACTGTTTAATTCCATGTTACCTGTTCTCATTTAAACTCACTCCCATCAGGCTAACTGTCCCCACCTGTCCAGTAATGGCCAATTCTCAGTCCTCACCTGACTTGACTTAGCAGCAGTATTTGACATATAGATCACCTCTCTCCTCCTTGATACATTTTTTTTCACTTGCCTTCTGAAATACACATTCATCTGCTTTTCCATCTTCCTTGGGGGTCACACCTTCTGAGTCTCCTTTGTTGTTTTTTCCCTCTTTTCCCTGACCTCTTAGGCTGGTTGGTGTACTCCAGGGGGCAGACCTTGGATATCTTCTCTTCACTGTTTACATTCATTCCTTTGATGATTGCATCCCTTCCCATGAATTTAAATATCATCTATACACTAATGACTCCAAAATTATATACCCATTCCAGGGTTCTCCCAGAACTATAGACCTAGATATCTAACTGCCTACTGGCTATCTCCAGTAGAATGTCTAGTAGGTATCTCAGCTTAGCATGGCCAAACTGAATACTGGATCTTCCCTCCAAACCTACTCCACCTCAGGCTATCCCGTCTCAGTTGATGGTAACTCCATGCTCCCATCAGCTCAGGTCAGAAATCTCCAGGTCATCCTTGATTCCCTCTTTTCACGTTTACCTTCAGACTGTACCTTCAAGATCTATATAGATCTCAGAAAAAATGAGCACACCTAGCAGCTACTTCCCAATTTTTCACTAAAAGGAACCAGGAATTCTTGAAAAAATGGCTGGTAGATCCTTGGGTTGAGGCCAGGAAAGTACAGAATGGGCCTGGAGCCTCCTATTCTGCCAGAAGTAAGAATGTGCTCAAGTTATGGCGGGGACCCGCCAGAAGGACACAGGACCTGGCTTGAACAGGTTCCCACTAACCAAATCTGAGAGCATCTAGCTAGATGTGAATATTTTTTTCTACTGTGGTAAAGGGAATTAATGTTGCAGATGGAATTTGGAATTAGGGTTGCTAATTAACTGACTTTAAAATGAAGAGATTGTCCTGAACTATCTGCCTGTCCTCAATCTAATCACGTGAGCTCTTACAACAGGAAAAATTTTCCAGACTGTGGTCAGAAAGTGATATGACAACAAACAAAGGGGGTCAGAGAGATGTGCTGCTGCTGGCTTTGAAGATGGACAAAGGGAACTCTAAGCCAAGGAGGATAATAAGCCTCTGGAATCTGGAAAAGGCAAGGAAAAGAGTTCTCCCCTAGACTCTGTGATGCCTTGATTTAAAGACTATAGGACCTCTAATCTACAGAGCTGTGAGATAAAAAACATGTGATTTTAAACCACTAAATTTGCGGTAATTTGTTAAAGCAGAAGTAGAAAACTTCTACATACTGTGGCAGTGGGAAATTGTAATTACGGGAAATTGTATCCCACCCCACCATTCTTTTGACACTGTTTCTGTAAGAGCTGACTCTGACTAATATGTGGCTTGTAGATAAACAGTGTGTTTGTATAAGAATCCTAGGAACTGACTTCGAAAGATACAGACTCCAACCTTCAGGCATCCCAGTTCCAGATTTCCTGACCTTCAACCGTGGAGTCAGGATGACGTGAAGCCAGGATGACCCACACTGACCACCACTGTCCTTATCAGAATGGACTGAGCTCATCTGCTCGGAGAGAACTTTGCAGCCCCTTCCCTTCATCTCTTTGTTCTGTTCACCTCTCCCTCCTTATAAAAACCTCTGCCTCCCTGAGATGTACAGATGGACTTCGAGACGTGACACCTCCACCATCCCAGGAGATGGGCTTTGTGACATGAGTCCCCATCTTCCAGATGCCAACCACTTTCTTTACATCAGCACCTGCATCTCGAGTGTTGGCTTTCGTAATGACAAGCAGCTGGACTTGCTTTTGGTCACACTACCTAAAATGACTACAGCCCCCAATTCTCTATACTCTTCCTGTGCTGCATTTTTCTTTATGGACCCCAACATTGAGACAGCACGATGAGAAGCTAGGAAAATTCCTTGGCAAGTGGGGTAGGGAAACTGAGACGGATAGCTGAGTACAATGGCCAGCAGTTTATAGCCAGGTGCTGATGGTCACAAAAAGGAAGCCCCCAGTGCCTGGCAGGGGGCAAAACTGGGAAAAGCAGGACCTCCTCCCAGGCCCCAGGGGTAACCTCTCCTCCCCTGGCCTTTCCTCCCTGGAGATAACATCTAGGCCTCAGCTGTATTTCAGCTCAAGGCCCAGAAAAGCAGCAAAACCAGGTGGGCGAAGCCAGGACCAACTGCAATGACTAAAGATCCACTTCCTTATGATTGACCAATCAGCAGGGACCATGACCCTGAAAGGGCACACCTGGAGAACTAATGAATATTCTACAAAAACCCTCCTCTGAGATATCCCCTAAGGCTTCCCACTGCAAGAGAGAGAGAAAAGCCTCAAGACAAAGAGCCCAGAACTTGGGCCCTCCCTCTGGGGTACAGCCTCTGCCATTCCCTTTCCTCTCTTCTTCCCCCTCTTCTTTCTCAGGGGCACACATCTCTGTCTCCTGAACTCTAAGGCAATGGGAAGAGGCAGCTAATCCCCTGAACCTGGCCCCGAAGCCCCTTTTCTCTGACTTCCCAGTGAGCTAAGGCAGCCCAGCCTAGGCTCTCCTGTTGCTTCTTCTATGCTAAGCCCTTCCTTGTTTCACTGTCCCTGGCTTTAAAAAATGTATTCTCATAGTCACCTCGACTAGTGTTGTGAAATCTTTCCTATACAAAGTCAAGAACCCATGCACTACAGCTAGCCCTAGGCAGACCAACTCAGGGCCAGGACCCTGTCCAGTAACATTTTGCTATATATTTATTTGTTGTTATTTAATGTCTATCTCCAGTAACTTACAAAAGACAGAGTTCGTCTGCTTTATTCTCTGCTGTATCCACAGTACCTAGAGATGTACCTGAACAGAAAGGGCACTCAATAAATGTTGTTTGAAGAAAATATTCAATTGGTGAGTTTACGTTAATAAGAGCAGCCATTTCTGAAACTGCTTTTTTATGCTATCTGCTGAAATAGCAGATTTCAAGTTTACCATAACACCTTCAGCCTTCTCTTCAGAATCTACCTTAAACAATTTCCGTATAGGTGACTTTGATTTCCCTGCAACAAAATTCATAAAGCGACAATAAGTTAATGCATCCAGGGATGATTTCTTTCTTTTTTAAGACAACTCCCACTGATCAGCAGGAGGAACTTCCAAACTCACTTTAATAAATGGATAACATTTCACCAATTTCATCTACTGTTTAGAGAACCTCCTCCAGCCGTAAATCAGCTCTGTGACCTGAGAACAGAGCAGGGAATGGTCCGAGTCTCTTTGCTGAGTAATTCCAGAAATGCCTAAAGCTCGACAAAGGGGGATCTGACATTAGAAAGCAAGACTTTACAACCTAAGGAAAAGCCCGTTAGGCAAAACAAAACATCAGGACAAAAGCCCCAGGAGACCTTTTTGTCTTTGCTTACAAAAGTCTTCGTATCTCCATCAAATACTTTTTTTCAATGTAGCAAATTAATCCACACAAATTGAGCCTAAATTGTAACTTTACCTTTGTCATGATGCTAAGGCTCCAAGAGGTAAGTGCACAAACAAACTGCTGTAGGTCTGTTTGGCTGAAATGGCGTTCTCCTGAGGACTTGATAGAAACCTTTGTCTGCCATGGAGAAAAAGCTCAGGTCACTTTCTGTGACCTAGGAAGTGGCATGGACCGCCTGGGTAAACACCAAGAAAGGTGAACACGTCTTTAAATGTGGCAAAGCGCTTTGGAACACAACTGTACTCCAGAAGCTATCTTACATTCATAATAAGGATGTAATTTTTCCAAGATAAAGAACAAGAATGATTTCCTTTCATCTACAACCACATTGTTTAAATTTATTACTTTCATTAAATGAAACAAAGATTTCGATCTGTTGGTTCATCTATTTCTTTAGAGTAGCATAGCTTACCATCAGAGTGCTACCTAATCAAAATCAAGATTCTACCAATTATTGCTGAAAATCTATATAAACTTTTCTTACCCTGCCTATAAGAGTTACTCATTCAAATTGCACTAAAATTAGGATATATGCCTAATTGTCAGTTTGCCAAATTTTTTTACACCAACATATAGGACATTCTATCTACAGGATAAACTCAGATGTGGTGCAGGCTCAGGTGGACTTTTAAATAACTAAAAAAAAAATTCATGAGGTTAACTCTTGATTTAATAAACTGAAATGTTGCATTATAGGGTAGTGAGCAATTAAACAAAGATTTATTGAACCATTTGTTCTCACAGCCAAAAGTTTTTCTTACATAAAAATATCTTCTACCAAACAATTGTATCCTCATGGTCTTAAAGCTTTGGAAAATAACACCCTAGATTTGTAAAGCAGGTAGAAACTGTATGTTTTAAATGTCATTAAGGGCCTGTTGGAAGAAATAGGAGACTCATTGATTTAGGTGACGTAATCACCTGAAGAGAAAGTGGGATTGGAATTCAAAATGACCTTGCTAAATTACAGAAGCAGATAGACCTCGGCAGAAAGACACTCAGAATTATAAGCACAATAATTACTTTAAAGCAAAAATAGGGCAAAAAAGTATGTCAGAAGAAAGGGGCAAACCTGTTAAACAAAGGTGGGCTTTAAGGATCCTGAAAGTATTTGAGCTGAAGCTAATTAAATAACAGATCAATTAATAAAATAAATGCATAATTAGAGCAAGCACAATATGTACTGCAATTTTAAGTCCACATGTGGAAGAAGAGTTAAAGAAAGATTTAGAAATCTCTATAGGATTCGGAAAACAAAACTTAGCAGGATGAAAGTTTTATAAAAGGTTTGTTTTAGAAAAGGAAATATAATTTATTGAGCACCTATTATATGTTAAGTAATAGAAGTAAAAAATGTTTCCCATTTGGTCTCAAGGACCTGTGAGTCTAATAAGGGGAATATAGGAAGCAAACAAAAAAATAAATGCATGTTTTGGTAGCAGATTGATACAATATCTAGCAATAATCTGTAAGCATTAATAATAGTAATGATAATAATAAAACTGAGGCATGAAGAAATAAGAATGTTGCTCAGTTTGGTAAGTGGTAGAGGCAGAAATTAGAGCCAAGAAATCTGACACTGGAGCCATGCTCTTATCCTCTCTATACACTGCCCTCTAAGGACACAAACATTGAAGGATGTAAGGACAGCGAGTTAGTGACTATAGGTGTCTGACACTTAAAACTCAAGCTTAGAAAGACAATTTCTACTGGCCTCCATACTAAAAAGCCTATTCAAGCTGCAACCTGGAAATAAACAGGCCATTTCCACAGGAAACATGGGGCTACACTTGCCCTTGGTAACAGACACATTCTTTTTCTTGGTATATATTAATTTGGGAGGAGAGAAGAACAGGGACTTACTTAAAAGAGCCCAAGTAAAATAGGAGTTTATCCTAAGAGAGGAAGTAGAAATGGGTAGAATAAGAACCTCCACCATCGGGCCAGGCCTTCTTGGAAACCCATAGAAAGATAAAACCCCTAGCCTCATGGGAAGAACAGGAAGTGTGGAAGATCAGCCTTGGGCAGATGAACTAGCTGGGGAGCTCATATCTGTGGCAGCTCTAGAGACCCCTCAGCATTAGGAGTCGATGCAGCCTCTGCAGTCCAGATGACTTGGCTCTTTGGGCTTTGTTTTTCTGGGTCCTCATGCGGCACCCAAACGTCTTACCCTCCCTTCACTTAATTCTCTTGCTCTCTTGCAGTTTGTGCCCACTCATAGATTCTGCTTCCTTGTGATTACAAATATTTGTGGGACTGACCACCTCAAACTGTGGCTCTTTAGCTCCTGCTTGTTCCCTCTGTAAATCTCATCTCAGTTTTTTTACTGAAACAGGTGCTGATTGGCCACGATCAACTAATGGTTTCTACTTGAAGAAAGCTTTCCATATCAATTGACTGTATAGGCTGTAGGTCAACCTATTAAATGTCTGACATCTGCTTGAATTGGCTGTGAGTTTAGAGCAATTTGTGAGGTTTTCAGGGGCTGAAGTGGGATTGTGAGGAGCAGAGCAGGCCTATTTGGGTCAGAAGTCTGACCCCTGTTGCTCAAGAAATGGTGTAAGGCTACTCACACAGAAGGGAAGCAACATTTGTTGATCTTTAGAATGTGCTTAGTGTATACATCCCATTTAATCTCACAACAGCCAGAAGAGGTAAGTATCATTGCCCCCATTTTCAGGCGATAAAAGTGGTTAAGCCTCTGTCTGTGGTGGAGCTTAGTTAGATTTGAACCAAGTTTGCTTGACTCCAAAGGTCTTGTTCCTCCCACAATGCCATGCTGCAAGCCAGAACTAATAGGAGCACTGGAGGCACTATAAATAATTTCAACCATGCTCTGGGAAGAAAATCTAGATAAAAATAGGTATTCTATATATTCAGTTTCTTTGTTCCATAGAGGATTTTAAGAAAATAATGCCCTGATCTTGCTGAAACTAAATGTTGCTCAAATGCAAATACCTGAACCAGACATAAAAACAAGTGTTTGTGTAATATTTTCTCTGGGCAAAACCTTTTATGTAATGTACACACACTACTTTAATCCTCACGACTGCACCAGGTAGGTATTTCATTGTCTCCCTCTTACTGATGGGGACACTGAGGCAGTGTGAAGAGAAGTCCTCGTCCAAGGTCACCCAGCTATAACCAGCAGGGCCAGGACGCAGATCCCACCCTCTTGTCTCTGCGGTCCGTGGGGGCTGTGTCCATCCTCTACTCTGCAGTTTTCTTGGGTGTGTGTGAAAATGACTAGATGAACATAGTCTAGCTGTCCTCTGAAGAAATGGGAAAAATTTTACTTTTTTATATGCAAATTTTGATGTTTTGCTACAGTAAATAAGATGTGTAAATCAATCATGTGTCAAGATTTTTAAAAGCAGCTCCGTTTTGAATTATTGTTGAAGCCTTATAGAATCCCCCTTCCATCTGTTTGGGACTGAGATGTGAAGAGCCATGAGTCACAAGGAAGTCTGTAAACAATACAGTATCAAGCATTAATTGTATCATTTACTCTTGAAAAAACATGGTTCCTGAATATCAAAGTGTTCTCACTGTTGCTATAACAACTTCAGCTTACTGTTGTGACTTCCTCTGTTCAAGGCAAATGCTTATGTTTACCAGAGCTAAGGTTCAGGAGGTTTAAAAATATTATGTATCTGTAATACATGTCACTTAGCTAATTTATTTATAAAGTAAAATAATGAGCAACTGGTAGGAGGCAATGAACGAAATTCCTCAGAAAATGAGCTCAGAGAAGTTTTGAGGGAAGCTCGCTCTGAATACAGCACCGTCTGACTGTGGCCACGCACCATTCCTACTCCAGGACATACGCAGCATTTAAATCAAGACTCAGTTGCTCTGCATCAGTTGTAAACCCACCACTCGAAACAATGCCTGGCCACAGCAAACGATAAACAAACGCTGGAATCTTCCCATTCAAGGCCACAGTCAGTCTTTTGTCTCTTTAGGTGATCTTCCATTGATACCAGGTAGAAACATCATACTTGCCTTACCTAGAAGTCAGGTTTTTGAATTCTTGCTTTGGTTTTGATTTTCCTGCACTAAAGTAATTAAACTCTGTTTATTTACAAGTAATTAAATGCTGCTGAACTGTTAAGATTCAAGGAAACAGAGTTCAGGAAAAGTGATAAATTGTTTAAATTATTGAGCTATTTTAGTTATGATTGCTCCCTTCAAATATAAATGAGTCTGATCAGCAACAGTGCAAGGAACATGTCAAAGGCACCTATAAACCAAGTATACTCGCAACTCAGTGACATTCTTCCTGCAAAGAGAATTCCGCAAGGCACTGTTGAGCACATTCAAAAAAGCCCACACCTTCCCACACCCCTAGTCTGACAACTGAAATGCCAGCAGACCCTGGAGCAAGAGACAGACATGTCCAAATTTTGGAGGAGGTCTTGCTCTGTGATCAGTTGTGGATCCTTCAAAAACTTACAGATAGAGAAGAAAGCAGGACCTGAAGCTACAGGTAGCAAGGCCTCCAAACCCTGTTGGTATGGACAAAAACAGAAGAACCAACAGGCATGGTTACTTCGCTGTGAAGCCTCCTCTCTCACACATGCTCTGCTTGAGGGCAGGTGTTCAGGGCCATACTCTGGGGAAAGCAGAGCACACCTGTCAGAAATTTTTGGTCCTTCCTCTTTCTCCTCCATCTCTTTCTCCACTATCTGCTCCCTTACCCGCCCCCTCCCCCCTCCACACATCCTGTAAAGAACATAAAACTGAGACAAATGGTTGGAAGAAATTTGTGTGTTGCATCATATAGGAGGTCCTCATCAAATACAAAATTGGAAGAGTTCAGGATGTTTGGAGATCATGAGAACATTATTGGAAAATAAGAATGGAACCAAAAAAAAAAAATACATCAAATATCTTGGTGAGTCACTTGGAAGAAGAATTTGGTAACTGGAAAATTATTTTCAGAATATTTAGAATATAATTCTAAGATGCCATAAGTGTATGATGCATCATAGATTTAATAGTAGCTTTTCAGGAGGAAAAAGGGCTATGAATTAATTGTACAAGTATATACTTTTAATAACTGACAAAGGCATTCATACATCCATATAATTATAGACTAACTTTCTTTTTTGGTGTAATGAGCAAAGTTTGCATCAAAGATTTGTTCTTAGAGAATCTTTGGATTCATTCTCTCTCTTGACAGATATGCCTGACATCAGAGTGACAAGCTGTTTCTTATACCCATGCTCATCATTTTGGCTTTTTTAACTCTTGAAGACTGACAGTATAATTCTGAGGAATATTGGAAAATATTAGCATTTCCTCTGCATTCCCTGTTTGGTTAAACTAATAGTTTCATATTTTTCCTTCATTAAATTACATATCACTGAAAGTTAAACAGCTTTTCTCGAAAGTCAGCCTGAAGCTTTTGACAGATATGTTACCCATAAAAGTTGAGTTTGTTCAAGGCCCATCTTAGCATGGTGTCACCTTCAAGGGAAAAACCAATCTTAACGTCCAGGGATAATCAAAAAGCAATTTATATCTTTAGCGCAATCTTTTAAAAATGCCAGAAAAAGAGTTTATTTATATCACACAGAAAAACACATTTAAATACTTTTTCTCCATCTCTCTCAGTCATTCCACCCAATCTGCTCCCCACCAAACAGAAAAAAAACAGCCCCCAAAAGCTATGCGGAGAGCCCATCTCTGGGGGGGCTGTTCTCCTCTCCTTTATCTTCCCTCCTGCACCCTGAATCTCCTCTGTTCTGTAAGAAACCCTCTGCCTTTTCCTGTGTAAATAAACCAAGCTGGCTGTCTTCCTCTCACCCATGACCCAATTGCCTCCAGAAAAAGCCCAGAAACCAAGGGAGCCCGGAGACTTCTCAGTGGCAGGAAGAGACAGTCAAAGGCTTACACTGTCTTGTCAAGGGCAGGTATTCAATGCTTGAGTAATGATTTTTCACTTAAGGTGATGATCTCCTGACTTGGAAACATCTTGTTTATGCAGGATTTGACTATTTTTTCTGCCTTAAAATGAATTGCTTGCCAGGTGTCAATCAAACCTCTGTGTGAAAAATAACCTGAGAGCATTTGAAGCAACAATCAACAAATGTAAGTTCAATTGAAGTTCAATATTAATTACTCAATGGTTAATTTGTATATTTTATACATTTTCAGATAATAACTACATCAAAACATATTGATCTCCATGCAACTAGCAATTTCCTCTATCATTGGTTGTAAGAAGCATCTTAATTTCAGAATGGTTACTTAGTGAAGGAAAAATGGTATCAGGCATCCCCTATGGCCTCGGGGGATATATGTAGTATACAAAAGGAAGTTGGCTATTAAGGAGCTGAGCTAATTTTTTTTACATTTTTGTCTAAACATTGTAAGTTAGTGCATTTCTCATTGGGTTAATGAAGCACTTCATTCTAAACTTTGTGCTTTCCCTTATTAAAAAAATTAAGGTATAACTTATGTACCGTATTATTCACACATTTAGCATGCAGTTCTGCAAGCGCACACAGTCATGTAAACACCACCTCAGCCAAAATATCACATAGTCCCTATGATTAGTCTTTTCCAGAGTCTCATATAAATAGAATCACACAGTATGCTTTTTAAGTATTAATGGTTCCCTTCACTTATCATTGGGCATTTACATTTCATCCATGTTGTTGAGTGTATCAGTAATTCATTTACTTTTATTACTGAGTATAGTATCCCACTGTAATGCAAAAGTGATGTTCTCAGTTTTCCAGTTGAGGGACATGTGGGTGGAGCAACTCTGTTGTGTGTTCTGTGAGAGGTGAGGCCCCTCATGCATAGTTTTCAGATCCTAGTTCTCAGTCCAAATGTCCCCATATAGGTTTTAGCTGATCTACTATAATTTTAAATAGCTACTTTCCATATTTCTGATTTGTTAACTAGCTTTTAATGATCATTATTTTGGTAGGGCTGTGAAGTAGAACAAAGTAAATAGATAAAAGTATGAAATTTAGAAATTTAACGACTTGACTTCAAATTTAATATTGAACAGGTTATTTAATCTCTGTAACCCTGTTTCCTGCTTGTAAAAAGGAGATAAGCACATCCATTAAGTCTTCCGGTGATGAAATGAGGTGCTATATCTGAAGGAATCAGAGTGCCTGGAGTGTAGGAAATACTCCCTAACATCAGCTTCCATTCACACCTATGCCCTCAGTCTGTCTGATTGTGTTGTTATTTTGAGATATTTATCTATGGATTTTTCCATTTTGTTTTTGTTTTTTTGAAGGTTTTTCCCTTTTTTATCAGTTTCTCTTTTCCTTCCCTCTTGCAAGCCTGGCTTTGTTTGTAAGGCAGATCAGTAAGCAGAGTAGAACATTAACACTCCTTGTAAATCTTTCTCACATCTGTTTCACTGAAAGCCACAGACCAAGCGTCTTGAGGAAAAACCTAAAGAAGGATCTTAACCTCTGCTAGAAAGACATCTTTCTGGAGGTGGGGGAGTAGCAGGAGGAGTGAAGGATAATATGTAGGAAGCTGGGATGAGAGAGAGATATCCCAACAAGGTCACCAGGGTGGTGGCTAAATCCCACAGAAGAAGACCCCCGAGGGAAAGGGAGCAGGGTGCACACTTTGGAAAGTGGAACTCTAAGCAACCTTCCCAAACAATTTCTGTGCTCCAAGCATAAGCCAGGGTGCTATCTGGACCTGATGAGGCAATAGGAGCAGATGACAGACATCTCAGCAGCATCCTGGGGGTTCCAGTGACTGGAATAAAAGAAATTACACCCTCACAGGCAAATTAGAGGATTATGTAAGTCCCCAGAAACTCAGCAGGACCTCAGAAAGTGAGAGTGTGGGAGGGATCCCAGCAAAGACCTGGCATTGTCTTCCCCTTTTCTGCCAATCTCATAGAGAACCAGCTCAAAGCCCGAAATCAAGTATATAAAGAAAATGTTATGTTAGGCACACCTGAGCTCATAAACTCACTATAGTTGTAACTGCAAAGATAGAACACAGACATGATTTTTCCCCTTATGTTGTTTTACAGGTTTATCAAAACTATATAAATGAGGGTACAAAGTGGCTATGAGGTACATAGGTATATCTTCAGGTAGAGTGGTCAAAACCAAAGCCAATATTTACAAGATGATGAAATTTTTCTAATCCTGAATAGCATCTCCAATAATCATTTTTTTAAATGAAAATGCATTAGCAAATTATATGGCCTTAGTCCCTTGGAAAAGAAGCACATTGGAGAAATGTTACATTTTTAAAATAACATTCTCTATTTAGCCCAGGCAAACACATTGAAAGTAAGACATTTTACTAAGAGTATAATTAATTGCTTCCTTGAATATTTGCTGTCATTTTTACTCACTATTTACTCACTCATTCATTTGTTTGTTCATTCAGTCACTAAGTGCCCAGCAGATCCTAGACACTATGGCCAACATATGAATGTCATCTGGACATGTGCAAAATCTTTAAGTGCTCTAATCTGACCCTTCCTTTATTCTTGACATGTATCTGACCTCCATTTTCTGAGGATAAAAATCAGGCCCAGGGAACATGCTTAAGTCTCTGACAGAGTTCAAGGGTTCAGCCTCCTTTCATTAGGAAAAAAGAATTCTAAATGGTGGGAGCTCCACCGTTAACCTGCAGTGAATTCCCAGAATCCTACTAAAGGCACTTTAAAAAATAGAGTTTCTGCAATAATGGAAAGACAGACTAACACTGTCATCTACTTACGCTGCGAGGAGTCCCTGTAATAGCACAGTGACAAGTCTGTTTAGATAAATTGAGAACCACCTTGAAATAAAACTGACAATTCAAACATTGGAAAAGAAAAATGCTACAAATATTTGGTGATTGTTTTCTCTAAATTAAGACATCTTTTATTTATAGGCGTCACGAATGATTAGAATAAGAAATTTAAAATATCCAAAGAAGAGTTCCTATTTTAACAAAATACAGAAATGATCCCTGAAAGTATAGTCTTAGAAGAGTTCTTATTTTGAACCTTAAAATATATTTAGGAAGACTTGAGCTTTGTACCATCCAATCTTCACCTTTTTTACACTTAGGATTTTTTTTTAAACAAAATCAAACTAACACTGAAGTTTTGAGGCATTTGTTAATAACTTCACCTAGAGAAGGCAGTCTGAAATGTCTGTTGTTCATTGCCAAGTTGTAGCCATTTATATG
>VMDR010021834.1:0-16589 GCA_007922815.1 Macrotus californicus
AGGTAGAATTGCTGGGTTGAATGATATGTACCTTTGAACGATTTCTCAAACATAGTGCCAAGTTGCTCTCAAGAAAAATTATTGAATACACTAATTCACACTCATAAGAATGTCTTTTTTCTCACCCCCCCTACACTAAGTGGGTAGTCAAATATTTACCTTTGTAAATTTGAAAGATATAATGTGATATTTCAATGTTGTTTTATGATTTCTAGAGAGGTCAAACAAGTTTTATATTTTTTATTGGCTTTTTTTTTTAAGTTTTTCATATTATAAATTATTTTGCCCATGTAAGTTACTTATTGATATCCTTTTCCTATTTTTCTAATAAGATGTTTCAACCTATTGATTTATAGTCCTTATTTATATCCCTTATTGATTTATAAAATCTCTTTATGTATTCAGTATAACAAGTTCAAATTTTTGTTTTCTCAATCATTTTATGTAAAAATAAATCAGAGTCCCTCCCAAATCCTGATGCAAACATGAGAAATCTGTCCTAAAATCAGAGCTTTCAGTTTCATTCACAGGTTTGAGACTGTTCACAAGGCAAGTTCCAGGAGCTCAAGACAGTGTTTTACAAATGGTGATGCTTAGAGTACCCACACGAACATTTCCTAGGAAGCTTATTAAAACTGTAGATCCTTAGGTGCCTATACAAACCTACTGAATGAAAATTGTGGGAATGGGGGTAGCTGAGAAATCACCCCTTTGACAAGTTCTCCAGGTGATGTTTCTCTGCACAGTAAAGTTTTCAAACCACTCGCAGCAGGTGGAAGGGGTAATCGAGCTAACTCTCATAACTGCCAGACCACTAACTTTGGGTTATGTTTCAATTGTAGCAGAGCCTGTAATATTGTCTCACTCTAGATTTGTTAGCATAGGTAGCTAGATATTAACAAAGAAAGGGGGTAAGGAAATCAGATATTATTAAGTATAATCAGCTAGGAGCATAAACCTGCTTAACCAGGAAGCTGCAGCTTCATACACTCCAGGGGATAGCAGCATTGTCCAGCCAAGGGGATTAACACCCTTCCCTTCACCCATGTAGGAAGCAGCCTACCCTCTGATACTGGATTGTTGGGAGGGGAGAGGGCAGAGCAGGGGGAGGTAAGGGCATGTGCAATAGGGGTCAAGATGACAACCATAAAGGCCTGTCAGTCAAGCATGGGAAAAGGATTGAATTGGATAAGAGACAAAGCTCCAGGAGATCAAAGAAATAGATTGGTTAGGGAGTGGGCCTACCACAAGCCCACAAAAACTTGGGAAGTTGATGGGTTGTTTTCGAGAAGCACCTGGTCCATCCCAAGCCCAAGAGAATATAATCAGCTTAACAAAGAATCAATCTCTCTCTCACTCACTCACACACGTATGCACACACACAATGCCCTGTGCATTTGCACATGCTCTTTCCATAGCAGCCATGTGGCCCCAGTAGCTGCCTGGACATAGCTCCAGCTGAAGCACAACCACTAACACAGACTCTGTTCCCGGATGGGGAGAAAGGCTGGACTAGATTGCACTTGCTTTGGCGTGGAATGGAATCTCTGAACTTTGGCCCTATTTCTGGACCTCATGAAGGCAAGATTGGACTTTTTCTACGGTGGGACAGATTGGAGCTGGGACATTGGGAACCCAGAGTTGCTCCTTTGATTTTGCATCTGGCACCACAAATAAATCTTACCACACTACAACCTCCCATTGTGAGTCTCCTGGAACACTTTCCTGGCAACACCGCGAGAACCCCCACTTCTGCAAGAACAGATTCACCCACCGTAGTGTGACTGAAAAAGGGGCCGGCCGCATACTAAACCTGACAAGTTCCAGGGAGGCCTGCATGGCAGCCTGACAAACTCAGAACTGAAAGTAACCACATAGGATGGTCTGAAATTAAAACTTTCTCCTAAAGCAGTTCATGGCCTGTAGTCATGTCCTAGGCCGGTATTTTTCCCTAACAAAGGTCAATCTTTACCTTAACTGAGCCTGTGTGTTGTCTTTTTTGTTGTTGGTCCACGTAATATACCTGTGGAATATCAAAGTAATTTCTGTTCTTCTGGACCTCTCAAAACACAACCACCCACAGCACCAGAGCAGAGACCACAGATCCCCTCATTGTTATTATCATGTTACCTGTTACCTGTTAACTATCCTATACCCACCTTTGTAAAAGAAGTAAGTGTCTGTTTTACTTTTTGTCCAGTTCAGAGATTTCCTGACTTTGCTTTCTCCTGCCTCCCTAATCTCTCACCAAGTTTCATGCAACTTTCTTATGCCTTCCCCTTTGATTGTAATGTATAAAATAAGGTGCAAAACTGCCATTCTCTGGAGCATCTTCTCAGTCCATTGAGATTTTCCTTCCCAGCAATTGTCATCAGTGTGGCTCAAATGAACTTATAAAAATTTTTACAGGTTTGGACATTTCTTACACTAACATTAGGGATTTTCTTAGAGTTCAGAGTGTGAGCCAGGGACAGCAAATGGCCCAATAAATATCATGGTAGCCCCTGCCATTATATACCAGGTTATACAGACCCTCTCTCTACAGATGCAGACAAAGAAATCTTCACACAGCACCAGAAAGACCATTTAGAACACAATAGAACATGCAAAGAAAGAAGCAATTCTGATTTAAAAATTAAATCACTCCTGTAAATTTCTACAGAGTCTGTGGAAAGCTAGGGCAAATACAATTTTCCTCTATAATATAGCATAGCACAAATTATTTTCAGCTGAATAAAACAGACATCATTGATGCCAACTCTCATGTTCCTGTCTCACCATTCCACTGAGGTCATTTCTGCAGCAACCAGCTGTGGGCAGGTAATACCTGAGAGCACCCCTTCTGCTCAGGGTTTTACCACATTGGATGCCTTCCAGAGGTTGTCAAGTGAAACTTGAAGATGCAGGAGAGTTAACACCCCTAGAGAAGTGGTTCTCAAAGTGGGATCCCTGTACTATCCTCCTCAGCATTACTTTAGAACTTGCTAGAAATGCAAATTATCCAGCCCTAGCCCACATCTACTGAATCAGAAAAGCCAGGGTGGGGTCAGCAATATGTGTTTGCACAAGCTCTCCTGGTGATTCTGACTGACATTAATGGAGAGCCAGTAAATACAGAGAGTTGCCTGAAGGGTATGTGCAAAACAGGGGGCTGAGCCCATCGGCCCCTGGGGTTTCTGATTCAGCAGGTTGCGGGGCAGGAGGGAGGGTGAGAACTTGCACTTCGAACAGGTTCCAGGTGATATTGATGCTTCTGGTCCCAGGACCACTCTTTGAGAAAAACTGACCTAGGAAAGCCTCAGCTAATGTAGAACAGAAGCAGGCAGGGAAATGATTCCATCTTCCATGTCTCCGTGGACAAAGCTGAGGCTCATTCTATAAAATTCCCACAGAATTCGAAATACAGTTACAGTTGCTCCAGCAATAATCCATTTAATCAAACAGCCTTGGTCTGGCATTACTTCCTTCTCTGGTTTGCTTACCCAAGCCCCATCTTCCAATTCCTTTGATCCTTTCCAAAATTAACCTCCACAAGTCCCTGTCTCATGCTCTACTTACTTTTCTGGAAGAACCCATGTGAAACAGCACCTATTCCATAAACCTCAACACACGAGTTTACTCTCCCATAGATTTTAATATTTCTGGCAATATCTACTTGCTCAGAATACAGCCCACTCCCCTCTTATTCCAACAGGTACTCATTCATTTCCTTCTTTCTTTCTTAACACTTAGTTAGGATGTCTCAACTTCTACCAAATCACACTTAACTATACTTCAAGGGTATTCTTTCCATTTTCATTCTCAAGTGAACACCTTCTAATTCAAGTATTCCTCACTCTCATTATCCACATCAATATCCATTAATCAATATCAATATCCATGGGAGGATAAGTACCACCACAATATAATGTGCTGGTGGCATCTGAGGGTTATGACATGTCCTCTGCAGAGTATGACAGAAGAGCGTTCCTTTTGCCCCAGTGGGGCTTCAGATTAAGAATAAAGCAAGACTCTTCCTAAGTCTGCAATTGTGAATCCCTCCTCCCCGGGTGTCTCTGGCCCCTAGGGTTCCTGCCCTGAAACAAGTCCTCCTGTGGGATGAGAAAAAGGACTGAATTACACCAAGGTTTTCTGTGGCTAAGAAAGAAACGCACCAATAATGCCATGAAGAAAACCAGCAGGAAGATCGCCACAGCTGAGAAATAGGGAAGAGGCAAAATCAAAAGGAAGTGTTTTGTCTACCAGGCCTGCTGAGAACTTTTATAGTTTGCTTTAAAACTGTTGAGATGAAAGAAGGATCACAAGAAGTCTTGAAGTGTATTTCTCCTTTCCTCCTCTGGCCAGGATATCTTTGTTAAACACAGTTGAGTAAAAGAAATAAGATTAATCAAAAAAAGTCTGGGGGGAAAAAAGTAATTATGAAGCCTGCAGTCTGGTGTTGCCATTGTTGTCGCTGTAATTGTATAAGGAAGAAGAGGGTGTGTTATAAAACCGAGGCCCTGGTTGCAGGGAGGGGGAGGGAAGAGGTCTGGAAAGGTGGAAATAGGACCAGGGAAGCATACAGCTGGCAGGGAGAATTTGGATCCCATGTATTTAGTAATTTATAGCATCCTGATATGTCATCTTATCTTTGACTGTGGATTTTGCCTAACTCATTTATTACAACAAATGACTGGAAACCCAGAGCATTTGATTTATTTCTTTATGGAATTGTTTAAGCCCAGAACTAACCCAGAGAAACAATAAGAATGAAAAAAAAATCCATCACTTTGAATTAAACGCTTGTTAACAAATCATAAAAAATTGTCCTTTATCCAGTCTATGTCCAATAAAAATAAAAGGTCATGGCTTGGGAACAAGATGACTTAAAGACTCCAAGTAAATATCTAGAGGTAAACATCTAGCCCTCTGTGAACTTGAGTTTCAACCTTCAAAGACAACAGGGCATGAAGTTTGGCAGCAAATGATCCAATAATGTTAATGCTAATGTGAAAATTATGACTTGCTTAATTTAAAACACAGTTCTGCAGTGAATATTTCAAGTTTTGTTTCAATTCTGCATTTTAATATTTACTGATAAGTATGCAGAGATACATACTTTGGAATTTTTATTACTATATTGCCTGTTACTGCTTCAGTGTTTTAAAAAATCTGCTTATTGCAAACAGGGTACAGTCAATTTGTGCATATTGGATTTAATTTTCTGCTAAGCAAATAAAAATGCCTAAATGCAATCTACAGATCTTCTTTTTGTCAAATATTGTGTATGTACTTTGATTTCTAGTGCCGTCTGAATGACCCTGCGCTGAAAGGTTTTCATTTTGCATTTCCAAAGTATATACAGAACCCATTAAGTGAAAGAAATGTAAGTCATAATTTATATAGGAAAGAAAATGCTCTAATCATAACCCAATAATTTTGTATAGCCAATATGTCCCTGGCCTCATCAGCTTACAACTACAAAATGAAGTCACTCTTTCGGATACTCAAAGTATTAAACCAAAATCATTTCCTCATTGCCAGAAATCAGCTACCACTCACACTGCTCCTCCAAATGACCTTCAGCTATTTCTGAGAAGGTCCCAGGAAGCTGCCTACAACCTGGGCACTGAGGGGCAAGCTCTCACTCTGATTCTTCCCTTCTGATATCTTTACCATTTGACCTCTACTGCCCGTGACTTGCCAAATACTGATAACCACATGACATAGCCATCCTCTGTCACTTACTGATGCTGCTTCTAGCCTTATCTGAGGGAACCCTGGTCCTTCTGTCCTGCTCCACAGTGAGGACAGGCAAAGGTCTCTGTTGAACTCCCCAAAATGTCAGCAGACAGTCTGCTAATAAAGCAAAGCTAAGCTGACTCAAGCTTGTTACGTTAATGGAGAACACCATCTTAATAGAGGCTCAGCAGTGTGCTAGAAGGGTAAAAGGGACTTCTAGGGCTTTAGGGTCTGCAGGCTAAGACCTGTCTTCTGAGGTGGGAACTGGTTGGAATTGGGCAAAGTCTGTAACCTAATAGTTTCAAATTGGTTGATACAGAGGTGAGAGTCTGAAAGCAAATTTTGATAAGTAAATTGTTTGATGAGCAAGCTGTTTGCCCTGGTAAGCAGATAGCTGGCTCTGATAAATTGATCAGTGGGAATTTCCTAAAGCAAGCAGTCAAGTTATTTATCTTTCCCAGAAAAAGATTTCCTAGAACAAATAACTAAGTGATGTAACATAGGTGGACTAGAGACTTATCTACACCTTGCTGACACCAAAGGGCTCAGTTTCACTTCCCCTCACTATTGGACCCACCAGACCCACCTAAGGTCTCAAAGACCAGCTTCCTGCCCCAGTCTAGATCTGCCTCACTTGGCCAAGGGCAAGTCATTCCCTTCTATCAAAGGCTTCCAAACCTTCAGAATCAGCCTCACTGATTCTCAGCCTTGTTTAAGGGAAGGAAGGAAGGAAGGAAGGAAGGAAGGAAGGAAGGAAGGAAGGAAGGAAGGAAGGAAGGAAGGAAGGAAGGAAGGAAAAAGAGAGGGAGGGAGAGAAGGAAGGAGGAAGGAGAGAAAGGATACTCCCCCTTCTTCCTCTTCTAGAGTGAGGGCTGCCTCCCATGTCCATTTCTCTTGTCCAAACTTAATGTGGACTTTCGATAGGAATCCACTGACTCCCAGTAAGGGTGTAGTCTGGCTCCAGCCCTAGACCCCAATAGAAGATCATGTTGGCACATTTCTCAGTTTCTGAGCCAGCTGGTCTTTTTCACGGTCCCCTTGTAACCTACATTTCCTAGAAACTAGACCTAAAACACATGTTCTTATGCTTCCATGACTAAATTCCTACTGAGATTTTCCTTCAAAACATCAAGGAAGTGATCTACTCTGACTGAGAAAACAATGACTCCTTCTGTTCTGCAATTTAAAATATGATTCTAGATAGCATGTTAATTTTTTTAATTCTCATTTTAACAGTCCAAAACAAAGAAGACTTAGAACAAATGACTGCTATGCAATACTTATTTTTTTACCTGCTGCTTTTTTTTAATCCATTAAGGAAATAGTCTATCCTTAAACTAGAGTTATTCACATGCTGTTTAAAAACAAGTTGCTTCCCATTGATGGCCTTAAATATAAACAAAATGGCAAAGTCATCTGATTCCTGGGTATAAATTCTGGAGCAATAAAAGTACTAAGGTCTCCTCAACATGTTTATTTCCTTAGGCAAATGCTTGAAGTTCCAAATCAAGAAACAATTGCTGTATCTTGCAATTAACTCCACCATAAATGCATCCCTGGGCAAGAACCGTCCAAAATAATATTAGGAAAATTGAAAATACACATGGACTGGGATAAGTATTTTTATGGTACTTGAGTCTACGAGTTCATTGAAAGCAGAGCCTGTCCCCAGTACTAGACACAAAATGATGATTTACTGTCTGACTGAATGAATAAGTAAATGAATAAAATGAATGGCATGCAGCTAGTCCTCTTGGGGTCAACACTCAGAATCTGACCTATGCATCTCGGAACTACAGTCAAGTAGAACTGCATCAAAAGAAAGAATTCTTCATTTTGAAAACTTTGTTATGACAAATTAATATAAATTTCAAAAAAAAGGATCTAGAAATAGTAAAGTATACTAAAATATGAACAGATCTGGAGGAAAATCCTTGGCAAAGGGTGGGATCAAACAGAGGAGTTAAGAGATGAAGAAGTGGTGACATCCCATTGGGCATAAGTGATCCCTCCCTTGGGAAGGGCAGTTACTCCAGACCAAAGCAGGTGCTCAAACACTATGTGTATTTTGCAGGGGGCTATAGAACTTTAAGGTCTTGCCATTTGGCATCAGCTTTTATGATGGGAAGAGAAGAAAATACTGAAAGGTCAGAACTTCCAAGTGCCCAACAAGTATGCAGCCATGGATGGAGAAATTCTCCCAAACTTCCTTGTTCTAGTCAATAGAAGTGTGAAGGTCCCTCATAATAATTCAGACCTTATATCCTAAACATCTCTGATGTAAGCTAAGAGTCACACCCGCAAATGCTGTGTACTCCTTAATTCTGACTTCAGTGGAAGTAAGATCTTAGAGTTGTTCCTAACCAAAACCGAGGCTTCAAGGTGAAAACATATTTCAGGTTCTAATTAAAGTCTAACCTTAACAATATCCACAGTAGCAACTTTTGTTTGGACCTTTGTATACTTACCCATAAAACCACAAATAGAATAGTGTCCTCTTCAGAGAAAACCTACAGAGACATTTATAACAGGGCCAAGTCTCTGAGTATTAATTGCAAAGTTCTCTTTGTTGTTCTCTCTATACCTCTACCTCTATCTCTACCTCCCCCACCCCAGAACAGAAGCAGCATCTTGAAAGTTGCTTCTAAAATTCTTTTCTGGGCCCCACACATTGACATTCTGGTTCAACTGGCCTGGTGAGGGGATCCAGGTGTCAAAAAATGTTTAGGCAATTATAGTTTGCAGCCAGAATTGAAAACCAGTAACCTAGACCCATCTTCTCTCCCTAACTTCATACAGAGACAGAAACAAAAATTCCATAGAAACCATCCACCTGAGAGCAAAAACAAAGGGACGTTGGGCCTGGGGAGAAGGAACAGAAGATGAGGAAAGAGTCTGGGACTCTAGGACATCCCTGAAGTGGGAAGGAGAAGGGGAGATTTTGTCACAGAGAATCCAAGGGAGCCATGGAGGATCTTCCAAGGCCAAACTGGCCTCCAGCAAGGATACTTCTTGCCTAACACCCCTGCCCTCATTACCTGGGGTCAACCTGGCCACCAAGGAGACTAGATACCCGTAAGCCCTCCAGATTCAGGGACTTAGATACCCTGCGTTATGATGTGAGCATGACAGGAAACCCCATTTCTGACTTAGTTGGAGCTTGAGATTGCTCATGAGGAATTTCCCTGTCGGTTTACCCTTACTTGTCTACATTGTTTTGCTGTATCAAACTAATCCAGCCCCAACCACTGCCCTAACCTGGAAGGGATTTTCAAAGGGAGAACAAAACATTTTCAAAATTCACATCCTCAGCAACATCTCAAGGAGTTACAACCCACATTCTTCCCCTGACCAAATTTTAGATTGAGTTTATTTCAAAGGAAAACCAGATGCACTGAATAATGTGATTTCATGTGGTGGCTACTAACATCAACACAGAATTTTAGATTACTCTGGGTTAATTATTTCAGGTCCATTGCAACCCAGGGGTATTTTTGCAACTAGGCTATTCTTGGAAATATGTTGAACAGTGAATTTTCAAATAATAAAAGACTCCATTCCATTATTTTAAATGGGAAAAGTAAGAATGATTTCCCAGCCCATTCAAAATCCCCAATACATTGCCCCAAATACCACTAAAATCCTTAGACACCTTTGTAACAGTACACCAAGGATCTCTACAGAATGCAAACATTTAAAATACTAATTACTGAATTACTGAACACAATGAACTCATTAATGGCTATGTTTGTACACAAGTACTCAATGATTCTAAATAGTGTTAGATGTCAAATACACTCCTCTACTTTGCCACAAATGTGTACTTTCTGTAAGAAAAATAGCAATCCAGTAAAAATACAAAAGACTACCTAGTCTGCTACCTAAATTGGACCAGGTGAGTGGAGTAGGAGGCAGAGTGGGAGGCAGAGTGGGAGGCAGCACTGGAAATGAAAGGAGGTAGAGGCCTATATCGAGCACAGCTCCTCAGAGGGCAACTCTGGCTCAACCCCAAAGGGACGCTCTGAGTCCATGGGGTAATACTTCATAGTTGCTCCAAGAAGGGACAAGAAAGCTGGAGTATTTGCACCCCCAACTTCCATCCTTGGTTAAGGGCTGCCTTTGGGGTAAATGATGACTAAATTCCCGGGTACTTCTGACTCTCATACACTCAGGCAAAGCAGATTCTGGAAGCCCGAGGCTGGCCCTTCAACAACAAGGTGCCGGCTCTGCGTAGGGAACCACTCAGGCTGAACACAGATACATTCATTGCCTACTCTGGTCTCTTTTCTCACACAGATGCAGCACTGAGGCCTCCAGAGATGAAGAAATTTATCACATGGTGTCTGAGAGGTCAGCCAGAACCAGCAGGACTTTTGACTTCTTCCTCTTTTATTTTACTAATTTTCATTACATATGTCCGATCAGTTTTCATTTCTCTCAACCGGAAATCCTAACTGCTTTAGTTTTCACTCACAAAAAAGCAATCCACTGACTTACCCATGTGGGTATCTCAGGTACCTGACTTTGAAACTGGACCTGTTATATCTCATCTTTCTACTCTTTTAACTTCAGTTGACAGATCATGACATTTCAGGGGAGCAACGAATTCAGCTTTATATGTGAAGAAGACTTTGTGATTTTGTTAGTGTTACTGTCACAGCTTTGGATTGGCTTATTTTGGTGAGAGGAGTCTAGTCAGCTGATGTCTCTGGTATGAGCTGACACTGACTCCGGGCTACCATCCAAGTCCGTTTAAGCCTTTCTACCTACAAAAGCTCTCCCCAGAGCTCTGTACATACATTCTCCACCAGACACAACTCCTACTCATTCATCTTCAGAAACTGCTTCCTTTAGGAAATTTTCCCTGCCTGCCTCCAAGATGAGGTTGAATGGGCTTCAGTGCTGAAATAGCATTCAGTCAGGACCTTTAGCTTGGGACTTATCATACTCTCCTCTAATTGTCTTCTAGCTGCCATTTATACCATCAGATACTGAAAACGATAACTGCTTTACTATTGTGCCCGCCAGTGTTTGGCACATGGTAGCTTGTCTGTAAATAATTATAGAATAAACAAGCCATGAGAAAATCTCTTCCTGAATCATAATGGATGGTTCAAAGCACTTGTCCTCTTATGTGTCCCAATACAATCTTAATGAAAGTGGAGTAAACCAGTACAGTAAGAGAAAAAGTCAGTATTACTATTCTGGCCCTACCCTGTCCATGTCCACAGGTTTTGCAATACTTAAACACATATAGATGATCCACAATGATGGCCTATTACTTTCATTTTTGTGTGAGAATAAATCTTCTCAATAATTCAAAACTTCTGGATGCAACACTAGTCCAAACCTAAAGACTTGTCTTTTTTTTTTTACTTAAATAATTGTTTATTTTTCAATTACAGCTGACATACAATATTATATTAGCTTCAGGTGTACAACCCAATGACTAGACATTATATAACTTACTAAGTGATCTCCCCAATAACTCTAGTACCCATCTGGTACCATACAGAGTTATGATAGTATTGTTGACTATATTCCCTATTACTATGCTTACTTTAGCTCTATCACTCTCATGAGATGTTCTTCAAATAGATATACTTCACTATTAACACTGAGTACCATGTTGCGTGTAATGCATCTATCAAGTCACCCAGTTAAAAGCCAATGTTATGTGCTCTGATAGTCACCCTCATGTAATACTTACCTTTCTAAAATAAAAGGTCCAAGGTGACACCCTAATTCCAGTTCTGGTCATAAAACAGCCCAGAGAACTGAACAAACTCCATTTATAAAATAGTATCACAGCTAAACTATTCCTATAGTGATGAACTTTAATCTCACAATCAGCACAGATTAGGGTATTTTAGCCTCTTCTTACCCAACTGGAAATTCTTTGCTGAGCTCAGCTGGTTTTGTTTGGGTTTGGCTCCAGGCTCCATGCTCCAGGCTCTATTCAGGTCTGGTCCACATGACTCTAAATCTTCTGGGGCTAGTGGGCTGCCCAGGACTTGTTTATCTCCTGGTGATGGCAGAAGCGCTAGGGCATAATCCAGCTGCACGAGCCTCTGCTTTCATCATAATTGCTAGTGTCCCATTGGCCAAAGCAAGTCACATGACCACATGCAAAGAAAAAGGACATGTAAGTATGTCCATCTCCTGTGGAATTGGAGAGAAGAGAGTGACTATTTGCTAAGCAATGATCTAATCAACCTCAAACGATATATATGGTGGGCTTTAAACCTTGGCAGTTGAGATGAAGCTGAAGGTATAGGGAGGGACTGGTAGCCCATGTTCATAAGAATAACATAGTAATGATGATAGTTAACAGCATGATCTTGTAGATCACGATATTGATAATTGTTTAACTCCTCTCATAAAAAATCTTCTCCATCTCCTTCAATGTGTTATATATCTTCGAACCTGAGCCTGTTTCCCCATCTTTCTCATTTAACTTCATCATGTTTGACCATACATGGGTTAAAAAAAAAAGGTCCAATTTAATATTTTCATTGAGCTCTAAAACACAAATGCCTTTTGGACTTTCACCACTAGGAAAGGGATGTAAACAGAAGGAAAACAGAATGATGGGATGATGTTGTTATGATATACAGCAGGGTTTGGAGAACCCACCCTTTTTATTGTACAAATGGAGGAAGCAAAGCCCTGAAAAGGCGAGTCCTCAAGGTTATGTAATGACCTCTCCAGCCAAAACTAGAACCCAGGTCATGAAATTCAACGTGGCACACAAAAGATGTTATCTGAGTCTGTGGTCAAATAAGTGCCTTCCCACGACCCTACTCTGCCAAAATACATAAATTGAGGTTTGTCTTTTAATAACATTAATACAATTGCTTTCAGAGAGAAAAACATGCAGTGTGGGATAGAAGAAGAATCAGAGAAGGAGCCAGAAGGTACATATCCTGCTTCTCATTCATCAGCGTGCTGCCCTGGGATCTGTATCCTGCTTCTCATTCATCAGCGTGCTGCCCTGGGATCTGTGGCGGGCTGATTCACCGTTTGACCTAAGTTTTCTCATGCTGGGAAAATCGCCACTTGCTTTGTCTTTGTCAAGAACGATTTCCAGGATCAAATCAGCATGTGTGAGAGTTATGTCACAATACAAAAATGCAATTTGTTGCTACCCACCATCAATAAGACGTGCCTTTTTTCCATGTTGGTATAGAATGGGCCAAGGACTCTGGTGAGTTATTAACTACTAAAAGCCTTAGCATTTACCCTCAGAGGAACTGCAGGGAGATGGCATTATTATAAATTCATCTATATGATGCATAAATAAATTGTTATGGGAAGAAAACTAGAAACTTCTGGCTTAACGTAACTAATTTGACTGTAAAACCACAGAATATTTTTTCACATATAGCAAAGATTTATTGAGCCCCTTCTATGGGCAAGCACTGGAATATAGCAGTAAATAAAATGAACCAAAAAGTACAATTTAAAGTTGCCTTTTTGCCAAGAGGCCTGCCAATTCAGAGAAGAGCCAATTAATGAATCACTCTAAGTGACCACTAGACATTGCAGGCCAGACGGGTTGATTTTCATTAAAGCAAAGTTTTCCAAGGTTGTGACTTTCTCAATTGTTTGTTTTTGTTAAAATCACAGCCATTTTGATATGTTGTATTAAGATATATTTGTTCCCAAAGGCCATTGACACTTTGATAAACTTTAATTAGGCCTAAACACATGTTGATCCTAACTAGGGACCATTCAATCATACAAAGAATACATCAGTGCATTTGTTGCAGATCTGGAAATACAGGTTCTCACACATTTATGAGTGCCCAGAAGGAGACCGATAGGAGGAATCAGCAACAAGATGACTGAAAAAACTACCAAGTGAACATTTTATGGAAATAACTCTATGGAAATTTTGGTCTAAGATTTCAGTGAGAAAGTAGAAAATAATGACAATGTTTGGGTATTTTTGGTAATTTTAGGTATTTTTATCACTCTTGTATCCAATAAGGGAGAATGGTTTGAAACCCATTCAGTGATATCAAAAGTACATCATTAAATGCACTGATTTTGGTAGAGAGCCATGGCGGTGGGGAGGGAAGGGTTCTTTATTCTGCACTGGTACTAGCTGTCAATCCAGAATAAGTCCCAGTGCCTACTGTACATGACTAGGGACTAAAATATAAATGAAAGGGAAATATAAAATGTTGCCAAAGACCTGATATTAGGGGTATTTTTATTTGAAGCAGATGGTGATCATCATTTATCTTGTACCTAAGTATAAAGGCACAGTCCTCCATTTTCAGCTTGGAACTCATTTGCTCTCAGCCCAACAGCCTGACTTCTGCCCCCACTCAGATCTGAGTGAATGCACTCCCCGTGCACACTCAGACTCACAGCTCTCCAAGTCACCTTTCAGGGGGCTCATAGCACACAATGGTAATCGCTTGCTACTACCTATGCTCCCTTCTGGGGTAGGAGCTCCGTAAGGGAGGTTGTGATTTCTAGCTTAAAAAGTAAACACCGTAGAACACACACACAAACACCTCCTGAGAGCAACTGAAGTAGCAAAACTGAATGTTCTTCAAACTGAGCTCCTGGTAGACAAGGAAAGGAATTGGTGGGTAGCCAGACTGTCTTATTTATTATCATCACTCCAGCCTGCAGAAAATAATTAGAACGTATTGAATGAATATATAATAGATGAATAGACAGTTGTCTATTAGAAAAGACAGAATGGAATTCTTAGGGTTTCTCTTGCATTAGACCGTGCCCATAATACTCTTTGCTTTACCAATTCTGACACCTCTCGTGAATTTTTGTCTCTCACAATTATCTCTCTATTTAATCTAAAAAAAAGGCAGTCAATCAATCCCCTTCCTACACAAGTATAAGAATGGAGATTTCTTGGCTCTTCCTAAAGCCCATCAAAGCAACAATGCCAGTCTCTCCTTTGGACATGCCATTGGAAGTCATCCAAATCCAAAGGCCTTCTTAATTTTAGTAATAATATTTTAGTCATTAGTTCATCAAGTGATTCCCATAGGGAAAGCAAGTATAAACATGACTGCCAGTGGCTGTACCTACTTTGGCTCTAATATACCACGAAGACAGTGAAGAATCTTCTGGTTATAAACACTGTCTCTGCCTGTTTGTTTTTCTGTTCTCTTTCTGAATAGCCCAGTTTTTGATCATTGAAGCTGATGGCACTTGTGGAATACATCTCCAGTAGGATTTCCTAAAGAATTAGCCTATCGACTCACTTCTCTCCTCAGAAAGTTGAAATAGATATTCATTATATGTGTCTATTTTTTCAGTGGTGTTATTTTAGAAACCTGGAAACCTGTACTTTGCCCGAATAAGCCTTCCTCTTCCTTATCCAAGTCCGATGACAGGGTGAGTTCAGTCACCAGAGAAATCCCCAACAATCACCTAGTAGACTCTAACCACATTCAAAATAAAATGAGAGGCAAGATGAACTTGAAATGATTTTTTTCCTCTCCTCATTCTTAGTAAATCCAAGTTGCAGATTTTTTTCAGAATCTTCTTTTTAAATATATGTCTTTGAATAAGCTAATCACATATTTAGAGAAAAGCCAATAAATGGGTTTATTGAGCAGAAAGCCCTTTTTTGATGTGCATTTGCCATTTTCTATTTCCTAGATCTGTCACAAACATTTCATGGACCACCTCTTATATTCAAATCGCTTGTCCTGGCATGTAAAGTGAGGGATGAATCTATTGTTCAGTAAAGCACCTTTGCTGATTAAAATAACTCATAGAAAAACTTAATTTTTCCATGACAGCAAACACTATTAAATGCTCCTTCTAGGTGCCAGAGATCATCCCAGATGATCTACCTTCTTATTGTCTCTTTGTGTAACACCCACCACCACCAACTTTAAATGCCACTTCCTGCTTGGCATGCATTTGCTTCCAAAAGCCAACCCCTGCAGCAATTTTTCAGGACACTGCCCTGAAGCTACTGGAACCTGCTTTGACCACAATCCAAGGCTGGAGGTACCCAGGAGTTTACATGTCCCTTGGGTGAAGGAGGAGAAAGAGGCATTTACCAATGATGAAGGGAACAGGATTATGAAAGCCTGCTCCCTCATCTCACCTTGGGCAACTCCCAGCATGACTTATCCGCCAGAGTTCTGTGGGATCAGGCCAAAGGGATCCTCTACAGGACACAACCTACCTTGGCTTTCTCTCCTGCCCTGCCCCACTTCCCCAACATCATCAGTGGTTCCATTTGTGAGCACTTCAGTCATAACTCACTTGGACACAAATCCTCTCTTCAGGATCTGCTTCTGAGGAAATTGTCCTAACACAGCCAATAAGAAATAATTATTTTTTAAATGTCGGAAATCATCCAGTAATAATAAGCATCTAGTTTATAGTTAAATATTGTTGCTCAGATTTAAAAACATGACTCCAGCTATATAAATGAGGAATGTTTCTAAATATTACTTTATGGTGATTAACAAGGTAGGGAAAAGTATGTATTGAATGGTAACTTTTATCTAAGAAAGTAGTAGAAAAAATGCATATATACATATACTTGTTATGATCTGAACATCCCCCCCAAATTCATATGCTGAAGCCCTAACTCCCAGTGTGACTATATGTGAAGGTCAGGCCTGTGAGGAAGTGATAAAGGTTAAATAAGGTCATAAAGGCAGGGACCTAACCAGATAGGACCAGTACCCTTCAGAACAGGAAGAAACACTTGAGTTCTCTCTCTGCCTTGTGGGGACGCTGCAGGTCAGGAGGAGAGTACTCACCAAGAACCAAATTGGCCAGCACCTTTTACCTACCTACTTTTAGCTAGACTAACCAGGACTAGAAGACAAAAGATTCCAGTTACCGAAATCAGGAATGAA
>VMDR010021835.1:0-16590 GCA_007922815.1 Macrotus californicus
TGTGTGCTTCCTTGGACCCAGCCTCTTTGGGACTATCTGAGCTTCCTGGACATCTATTTCTTTTGTCAGATTAGAGAAGTTCTCCTTCATTATGTTTTCAAATAAATTTTCAATTTCTTCCTCTTTCTCTTCTTCTTCTGGCACCCCCATGATTCAGATATTGGAATAGTTAAAGTTGTCCCGGAGGTTCCTAAGCCTCTCCTCATTTCTTTGAATTCTTGGTTCTTCATTCTGATTTGGTTGAATGTTTCTTTCTTCCTTCTGCTCCAAACTGTTGATTTGAGTCCCAGTTTCCTTCCTGTCACTGTTGGTTCCCTGTGCATTTTCATTTATTTCACTTTTCATAGCTTTTACTCTTTCCTGTATTTTGTGACCATATTCAACCATTTCTGTGAGCATCCTGATTACCAGTGTTTTGAACTGAGCATCTGATAGGTTGGCTATCTCTTTATCTCTTTGTTGTATTTTTTTCTGGAGCTTTGATCATTCTTTCATTTGGGCCATATTTCTTTGTCTTGGTGCACTTGTTACATCGTAAGGGGTGGAGCCTTAGGTGTTCACCAGGGCGGGGCAACCCACTTCACTGCATTGTGACACTGTACGTGGGGGAGGGGTCTGAGAGGGAACAATGCCACTTGCTCCACTCTCTGCTGGTTTTCAGTCACTTCCTCTGCTACCCACAAGCAAATTGTGCCCTTCTGGTGCTGATCCCCAGGTGGGTGGGCTTGTGTACATTCTAGGACCCTGTGGGTCTCTCCAAGGAACTCTCCTGTGAGGCTGGGAGTTTCTACCGCTGCCGCCTCAACCCCCACAGGTGTTTTCAGTCAGAGGTTTGAGGCTTTATTTCCCGGTGCTGGGACCCTGGGTTGTGCGATCTGTCTCGCTCCCCAGTTGTTCCTCCCAGTTTATCCACACGTGAGTGTGGGACCGCCCAGTCTGCCAGCTGGTGCCTGTTCTGGTCCACCAGCCACAGCCCTGATGCAAATCCTCTTCGCCCAGCTACCCGTGTCTGCCCCTCCTACCGGTCTGGGTGAGTGTTTCTTCTTTAACTTTTTGGTTGTCGGATTTCCATATAGTTTGATTTTCTGTCAGTTCTGGTTGTTTTTTGTTTTTAAATTTGTTGTTTTCTTTCTTTTTTTTGTCTGAGGAGGCAAAGTATATTTGTCTATGCCTCCATCTTGGCCAGACCCATGTACACAAATTTTTAAAGTAAGCCCTCAAACTTAACCCTTTGTCCTTTTTGATGTTCAAGCCAAAATAATTTATGTTCTAAATATTTGTCTAGGTTGTACTGATTCTTTAAATATTTTAAATCCCCAATAAGTAAAATCCCTGCATTATTTTGGTTTTCTTAGCCACAAGTTAACAAACTACATCTATGTTGGTCACACAGAAGATGTGAGACCCCCACTGGAAAAAGAACCGTTGAGGGGCAGGAAGAAAAAGACCCAACAAGACATCAGGGGACATGACTCAAAAGGCCAGCACTGTACCCATCAGTGCCTTAATAATTGAGATAGTTCTACATGGATGAATCAAACAATATTTTTTATTTATATTTTAAAACATTGAAAGCAGATAAAAGGAATAAAAGTAAAGATGTATAATGTCAGAATATTATATATCTTTATGTCACAAAGAAGGGACAACCTTTATTAAGATATTAACAAAGAGAGAAATACTCTTATTTCATAAGCTGAAAACAAAGAAATGTAGCTGTGCCTCAGATGGACAGAAGTGGTAGGTATGTCCAACATAGAGGAAAAAATTCAAAACAAACAAGTTATCTCCTCTAACACAGGTTTATCTAGTACTCTGTTTCTTTGGGAGTAATATAAGTATTTTATTTTCTTTGAAAGTCTTACACTAAAATTGCTAGCTGTTAATTTTTACCAGAATATTCATTTTGATTGGAAATGAGTGAATGTTTAAAAGAAACATGTGAGCTGTGCAAATCGATGCAGCTCAGCCTGCACTCACTCACAACACAGGAAGGGTCTGCAGTGTCCTTGTCTCCATCTGCTCCCTCTAAACAAAGTTTGGGTAAGGCAAGTGTATCTCAGACTCTGTCTCAAGAAATGTGTCCATGGGGACACCAGAAGAAGCTCATTGTATGACAGCTCTACCACCTGTCAGGGTATCTGAATCAAGCAACAATCAGAAACATTTTAATGAGCTTTAAGTTTGCTGAGATTTTTTAAAATAATGCTTGACCTATTTTTAAAATAATGTTCATTATAGAAGATATGGAAATTATAGGAAAGTGTGAAGAAACAAATAAAATCATACATAATCTCTAGAAATATGAGTATTTACATACATCTGTGTGTGAAATATATTAGCCATATATTGACATTATTTTAGCAGTATTTAAATCATAATATGTACAAGGTTTTATCCTCTTTTTAACAGTATGATTTCTTGAATGTTTACTCCAACTGTAAAATTATTGGTAAGCACAATTTTTTAAATTTATTTTTATTAATTTTATTTTTCAATTACCATTTATCTTCAATATTATTTTCTATTAGTTTCAGGTGTACAGCATAGTGGTTAGATAATCATATACTTCACAAAGTATTCCCCATGATATTTCCAGTACCTACCTGACAACATACATAGTTATTACAATTTTATTATCTATATTTTTCTATGCTTTCCTTATATCCCCATGACTATTTTGTAACTACCAATTTTTAGTTCTTAATCTCTTCACCTTTTCACCCAGCCCCTCAACCCCCTCCCCTCTGTCAACCATCAGTCTCTTCTCTGTATCTATGAGTCTGTTTCTGTTTTGTTTGTTCATTTACATTGTTCTTTAGATTCCACACGTAAGGGACATCATATGGTCTTTGTCTTTCTCTGACTGACTTATTTTATTAGAATAATATCCTCTAGGTTCATCCATGCTGTTGCAAATGGTAAGATTGCATCCTTTTTTATGGCTAAGTAATAGTCCATTGTGTAAACATACCACCACTTTTTATTCATTCATCTGCTGAGGGACACTTGGGCTGTTTGCATATCTTGGCTATTATAAATAACACTCTAATGAACATAGTGGTGAATATATTCTTTTGAATTAGTGTTTCAGGTTTCTGCAGTCATATACCCCGAAGTGGAATTGCTGGGTCACAAGGCAGTTCCGTTTTTAATTTTTTGAGGGCCCTCCATACCACTTTCCATAGTGGCTGCACCAATCTGCATTGCCACCAAAATGCACAAAGGTTCCCCTTTCTACACATCCTCACCAACACTTGTTGTTTGTTGATTTGTTGATGATAGCCATTCTGACAGGTGTGAGGTGGTATCTCATTGTGGTTTTAATTTGCATCTCTGAGGATTAGTGACATTGAGCATCTTTTCATATGTCTATTGGCCATCTGTTATGTCCTCTTGGGAGAAGTATCTATTCAGGTCCTCTGCCCATCTTTTAATTGGATTGTTTGTGGGGGGTTTTGATCTTGAATTATATGAGTTCTTTATAGATTTTGGATATTAACCCCTTCTCATATATACCATTGGTGAATATCTTCTACCATTCAGTACTTTGGCAAGCACAATTTTTAATCCCTACCTGAACTCTTTTGAAAATAACCTTTTTGCTGATAGGTGAGTTTATCTGTAAATGACTTGATTATGCTCGCCTGCCTTCCTGTAGAATAACCCTAATGAATATTCAAGGCAAACTGAAATGTCCTCTTAAAACACTGTGAGTGAAGAATTATCTGTGTATGTAATAAGTAGAGGGAGCAAAACAGTGAGCCCCAGTTAGACATTGATTCTGGGTGGAGGGAATGAACCCTAGGAGACTACACAGCATGAGGATGATGGCGTCGTAGTTTCCAGCACAGACACACACGCACATATCCCTCACTTGTGTGGGAATTGTTGGCACTTCTAGGAAACTAAAGTCTGTTTTATATGTTCCCTTTATTTTGTATCCACTGTGATTTCTTATATACGAGCTTTGTATCAACATTATTTAGGCAAGGAATATGGGCTGCAACTAAGAGGCTCGCTCGCCAGCTGCATGTAAGAGCTCTGACCTGGAGTGTTTCTCCCCTTCAAAATTCAGAGTGGAGCTGTAGCATCGAAATTTATGTTAGTTGTGTTGGGAAGACTCACTGTATTCAAAAAAACTCAGGGCAGAATTGAAAGTCAAATTCTATAATACCAGTGTGTCCTTCGTATTGAACAGTCTGCACAGCATTTCTTTCTCTGCAGAAGGGGCCTTTTACATGTTTTATTCAGCTTGCTTCAAACTCCTCTCATTGTAGCCTTTGTGCTCGCACACCATCAATCTTTCTGCTCAAAGGTCAACAGGAGCTACTGTATTCCCAAGGCAGGGAAACTATGACAAAAATACAATTTGTAGAGGGAAAACACTGCATGACCCCAGATAGTTAAAGGTCTTCAGGTACCTTCCCTGAAACAGTTCTTTCACAGTGGTTTTATGCTAATCAGAAATGAATTACCATTGGCATGTTTTATCAAACAAGGAGAATCTAGGGAACAAGTTAGAATGACAGCCCTACTGTAGATGTTGTTAAAGTAACAGTTGGTAAACTATGAGAACCGTGAAACAAAGGCTAGGCTTAGTAGCTAAAATTTCTGTTTCTTTGCTTTGTTCAAAACAGGATACACCCTTTATTTCTTAATAAAGTGAAAATGATTTTAGTAGCATCTTCTTAGCTAATTCTAAGCACTCTTGATGCCACTTTGCCGTTTTAAAGAAAATACAATTCTTATTTGTATTCCCATTCACTAAAATTTTATTGGTTTGTATGATTTATGAGCAGCTTACAAGTCTTTATTTATTGAACTCATCTATCAAACACAATACCATATCCCCCCCTCCCCCCAAGGCTCTGGGAGGCTGAGTGAATGCTGTTTTGAATTGGTTTCCTAATAACAGAATAGGCAGATGTGAATGATCATTTATCACGTGGTTGTGCTTTCTGATAAAGATCTGTGTGCTTGGTAGCTGCAAAAGCCACCTCCAATTTCTCCTTTTTAAATATTTGTCTCATTTTCTTTTTTAAAAAAAGTAATTTATGATTGTTTTTCAATCAGATGAGTCCTGTAAAAGGAAAAAAGTTCACTTTATTTTTGATCCTTCAGCTGTTCATCGTGACTAGTTTTATTTCTCTAAGGCTAGGAGGATTATTGTTGTGGGTTAGTAATAAGTAAACAGTCAATAAACCAAATAGATTTTAACCAGAGGAAAAGTCAGCTGCGACTGAGTCATAAAGCAGAATATTAAAATCTAAAAAGAAATTCCTTTATTTTTTTATCCCTCATAGTCCTCTCATTAATCGGTTGTGTTACAAAGTCGCAATCTCATTAGCTTGGCTACTTGGCATATTTTGTCTGGTTAAGCTGCGGATGAGCATCCTGCTTACTCTCCTTGCACCACAGAAGTCACGAGCAATACGGTAGCACGAGCTGTTTGTTTTAGGTAATGAAGTACTAGTGAGGTATGTGGGAAATGGGAGTTTATATTTTGAAAGGTTACCAAGAGATTCTTGATCATTGTTAGAATAAAAATGCCTGCCACAATTAAGATGTAATTAATGCTGTCTAAAAGTAGTGATATGTATTTTTTTCATCCAGTAATCTTGAAGTATTTATTTTTTAAAGAACCTCATGGGGTAATTTTTTCAATATATGTTTCCACCTATTTCAGTTTGATTGCAACATATCCTGAGAGCCGGGGAGAGGGAGTGACCCCTGCCAAACAGAGAAAATGCCCGTTGAGGCAGGAAGAAGTTCCTGCAGGCACACAGCTTACAGACGGGGAGTGCAATTGGTAGTGTTTTAGATTCTCTTGTGTGACGCTGCGTTCCCTTTCCTGACACGTTAGCTGCTACCACAACTGTGTTTTCCAAATACCAAACCCACTCAGTCAGATTCCATCAAAGACCAAGCACAGTTCCTCATTTCATGAGACGTGAGTCAAAATCCGGGGGAGAAAAAGAGACTCTTTGCAGCCTAAAATCGTCAAGGAAACATTTTATCTCTGCTGATGCAGAAGCCAGGGGTGACTTTCTAACAAATTACTGTTTGTTCTACAATCAGTTATTGAGTATCTGCTATGACAGGAACAGTACTAATCACTGGAAATACGGCATTGAATAAGAAATGAAAGGTTTTTATTTTTTACATAAAATCACATTTATAGCTTGCCACTTGTTCCTTCCCAGGTAATTTTAATGTATAAGAAATGTCTTCAGGGCATCTTACAGAACTTTAGAATGCATGTAAAGTATATTGCCAGTGGTAAGTGAAAAGTACTGATGAAAACAGAAAACTCTTCTACTTTTTCAAACCCAAGAAAATCAATTAGTATTCTTTAGGCCAGTTTTACTCGAATCACTGTGCTCTGTATATATCAACTGGTTTACGACCATGTATGTTATAATAAGGAGAGAACAAGCCAGAGTAGGACCAAAAGAAACTTGTTCAGTGAAAAAAGTAAACCCAGTGCCCCAACTCAGAAGACAGTAATTTTAAAATAAAGTAAATAAATAAATATAGTGTGACTGACAGGTCTGAGATGAATTCACAGGGAAGAGTTGATTGGCCGGTCGAGGAAAGAGAGGGGAACCTGGATTTAGGACGATGATCAGTAAGACGGTAGGCTCCTCATTCAGCTGTCTCTGTCGAATCCCCACTCAGCTCCCTAACAGCTGGGCAGGTTAGTACAGCACAATTAGACTCCTTACTGAAAATGAAGACAGCAAGTATTTCATGGAGACTGAATGTGTTAAACTGTATTAAGCACTCAACAAAGTGACTGGGTCATGCTAAGCTCGCAAAAACTGTTAGCTGCTACTACTGTTATTGTCATTTGTGGTTTATAAGGTTCTGTTTTATATGTTATCTCTGTCAACAGAGGTGGGACTGTGATACATCGCACTTTTTCCAAGACTGTCCCAGCTTATGCTTAGAAAAAATATTAACAACACCCCTTTCATGCTCACATGTGTCCCAGTTAGGGAAATAAATAACATGGTTACCTTGGCAGTGAGACACAGGATAAAATGGAGAATACCACCCTGAAATACAAAGGTTGACAGAGCTGTGGGGAAGGTGGGGTATAACTGAGGGGTGTCCAGGGGAGGCAGGCTCCCATCAATGACAAGTCAGTTCCACGGAGGTAGAGCAGCTTTAATTCCATTCCAGACAGATTTTTGACATCGAAGGTAGGACTATGGGCCTGTTCCAAGGAAGGAGGGGCAGAAAGATCTAGCATGCTAATCAGGGGATGGTAAGACTCTCAAATGAGTAAGGGGGGTGGGGGGTGGGAGGGATGGTGTTGACAAATCAGCATGATGAATCAGTTTGCCCTGTGATTCATGGGTGAGAGCTGAAGGAATCTAGTTTTCTGGATTGATTGACCCAAAACACAGGTTCATCACTGAGAGAGATACTGTAAAAAAGATAAAGTATGGGGAGAAGATTAAAAGCTCAGTTTTAGACATGTTGAGTTCAAGATTTCTACAAAACCGATGCCCAAGAGGACACTTTCAGAAGGCAGTTGTACACACCACTTTGGAACTAGGAGAGCTCCCGATGTGAGTGGCGTTTGTCTGGAGGTAGCAGCTTAAGCCTTGTGAGTGACTGAGCCAGGAGGGGGAAAAAAGTATGCCAGGGCTAGACCACAGAAAACTCCAACATTTTCATACGTTCGGTGGCAGGATAAGAGAAAGCAAAGATGATAGGTGGAGAAGATCTGAAAAGAAAAATGTTGTGAGGAGAGACCTACTGCCACTGCTAAGTCAAGATGAGATTAGCTGAAGACCGTGTACGCGTATAGCCCATGGACACAGACAACAATGTGGTGAAGCTCAGGGTGGGAGCTGGGTGGGGAGGGGCAAAGGGAGGGGGTGTGGGGGACATCTGTAATAGTAAAAAAATGATGGAAAAAAAAGATGAAGTCACTTGGCTGTCACTTAGCTTTGGCAACTAGATGCTCTTAAGCAACTCATGCAGATGTCATACATGGATGAAATAAGGAGTGAAAATAGATGCCTTTGATTTAGGCAAGGAAGAGGATGCGAGGAAAGATGTAGCACTACACAGCCTGGCACTGTCCAATATGTTAGACACTAGCCATATGTGGCTGTTTAAATTCAAATATAAACTAATCAAAGCAAGTAAAATTAAACATTGAATTCTTCAGTTACAGTAGCCACATCACAAATACTCGATAGCCCCATGTGTCTAGTGGGCAGCGCAGGTATAGAACACTTCCATTATCACAGAAAGCTCTGTTAGACAGTGTTGGCACCTGCTAAAGGTAAAGGCAAGTTGGAAAAGCGTGAAAGACACTGTGTCAAAGGAGGGTCTCTCTTCGCCTCCACAACCACTCAAGATAAATGCAGAGTAATTGTGTTTGTAGCCTATGAGTCAAGTCTTTGGCAAAGAAGTTGGACTAGAAAAGAAAAGAAAGCAGACTGGAAAGGCTCTAGGGGTGCTGAGAGGGCCAGCATCTGGAACACTGGAGTAGGGGTAGTTCTTTCTCCAAAAATTAGCTGAAAGAAAAAAGAGAGAAAGTGCAGACACAACCTCCTTTGGCAAAGCTAAGAAACAAGTTGCTACAGCAGCCATGCTGACTTGAGAAAGTAAAGGGCTGTAAATTTAAAGGCGCTTTCTTTCATTATAAAAAATTCCAATTCTTGAATATGCAATAACTGATTTTTAAAATTTCAGGTAAACAACAGATTGAAGCAGATGCATGTGGCAATACAGTGTCTATCTCTCATTGGTAATTGTAATAGCTACAATTCAGTAGCACCTACTTTAAACATTGGATGGGGCATATTGTATTAACAATCTTCTTTAAATCCACAAAACAATTATTAAAGGTAGTTGTCATCTTTTTAAGGTTAAATAACTTGCTTAAAGGCACAAAATAGGCACTAAGCAGCAGGGTTGGTTTCAGACATTAGTGTTGTGAAATAAAGACCAGACATCGGGCAACAACAACACAGGGAAGACCAGGAGCTGTGGGTGCATGGACAAGAGACCCTGAACGTGATAGAACAGTTTCTTGGCTGTGTGATGCTGAAGTAATGTCTGAAGGTTGAGGAGATGGTTGATTACTAGAAAGAGAATGTCCCGGGAAGAAGAAACATCTTAGATTTGGCGTTCAAGGAACTGAACATCCTTTATGCTTGGAAATAAGAAAAAAAGGAATATTGAGAGATTAGGTTGGGATAGAGACCACAAAACTTCCTCTACTTATATATTCTACTCCATGCATCACGATCAAGGTTATATATATTTCCTAAATCAGGATCTTAATATGACTAAGCAAAATGGTTAAATTTCATGATTCCATATATTTTGTACAGAGAGGAGGAAAAGTAAATAAATAAACCCCCTTCTGGTTTGTGCATAAGAATGTAAGAGCTAGCTCTCTAGTGCTCCGTGTCCCGTGTCACAAGCTATTGATAGAGATGTCCTCTCAGGGCCAGGGCAACCTGTCTGTGGCCAAGCCTATTGCTTTGTTAAATGTTTGTTTTCCTGACCCAATGATCATGTCAAAGGAACTGAGTGTTCTGTGTTTGGTATTTTACCACAGATTTTAGATTTTTACTGACAGACCTGAATAGTTGTATGCATAGTTCTGAGCCTCTGTTTCTCCCTCAGTGTTAGCCTAATGACATCGATTCATGTTTTATAATTATGTTGTTTCTCTGTCCCTGGAATAAGCTTGTGTTTTATTTTATACATAAAATGTTTACAACAGCATGTTCAACTCTTTACATTGAGTGTCCAGGGCAGGAGAGTTTAGTAGCAATGGATTCATCTCTCTTTTGTGAGGAAGAATGCCACTGTGGTCTAACCTTTGTTTGAGCTGTAATTTGCATTGTTCTTTTTACCAAGATTGGCTCTATTACTTGGCAGTTATTTTCTGATCAAAGATTTCACCTGGGATGAGCTGCTTTCATGGGCAAGAATCAAAAACCTACTCTGATTCATTAACCCAAGAATATTTGTAAACATGACAGGGTGTCTCAGCATCATTTTGGAGAGATTTCCAATCTCCTTGCACCAGTTTTTTAATAGCATATTCTTTGGTGAAATGTATCACAGCTAAATCAGCTATCATTTTCACTGCCTAGTGATCATAAGAAAGATTTTACAAATGTTATCCAATGGTATTGTAAATGTAACTACAACAAGCAATCAGACTCCATAGTCATAGTAATTTTATTAGCAGGACTTAGAACAGGGCAAGAAAAAGGAAGAATTGTGGATTACCTTTGGATTTGGCTTAGAAAAGTAGGTTTGCGTTTCTATTGAGGGCATAACATGTTTCCCGTTCCCACAGCTGATGGAAATGGATTTGAAGCCATAAGTATAAATGATGTGGATTAAAATGCTTCATGAATTTGCCATGGTCATATTTTTATCTGTCATAATATGTTATAAATAATTTATTTTCATGGAATTAGATTATCCTATCCAAGTTTCCTCCTTAGTATAGGAAGACATGGCATACGTTTCAGTGATGAATCATTCCAATTATATTAGTTTGTTAAAATCTCCTTTGTTTGAAACTGATTTAAAAAGTATTCTTTTACTCACAAAATTATTTTTCTGGAATTTGTTCATTTCTTCTTTAAAATGAACAAATGGAGCTATTTACAGTACCACTGCTAACATAATAACAATAACTGGTGTCCCAGTCGTCAAGTTGATTCATGTCTGTTGATTTTGGGTGTTTTATAGCACTTGCTCAAAAATATACTTTTAATCTTTTGTGAATCATACTTTAATAGGCTTTTTAAAGATAGCCTCAAAGGGTTTGTCTGTAAAGGTACCTCTTTTCTGATGTAGCTGTTGATAATATTCTATTTTAGAACTCTGTTAATTCTATCTTCCAAATGAATCCGGCTATACCGTGAAAACCATTCATTGAAAAGTGCCGTACAATTGTATATGCATTATGTGGTTTCTACTAAACTGCTAATATAGGTTATCCAGTGTGGTTGGCTCCTGGGATAACAGAAACAAATAGGTGGTATGTGAAATGAAATGTGAAGCATATTATTTTTTCATTTTCTGGAAAATCAACTATTTTTTCCCCTTCCAGCTTGAAAGTTTGAGAGCAACCTTCTCTTTCACTTATTTTTAAAGGCAAAAAAAATTATAAATTTTGCAATTTTATCAACCCTCCACCCCTTATCTCTTCTCTTTTTTTCACAGGTGATTTCTATTCACTGCTTTCCAAGCTGCTAGGAGAAAGGGAAGATGTTGCTCATGTGCACACATATAATCCTACAGAAAAGGCAGAGTCAGAGTCAGACCTGGTAGCTGAGATCGCAAGTGTAGTCCAAAAGAAGGACCTTGGTCGATCTGATGCACGAGAGAGCGCAGAACGTGAGGAGAGGGGCCATGCCATTCTGGTCAGAGACAGAATTCACAAATTTCACAGACTAGAATCCACTCTGAGGCCAGCAGAGAGCAGAGCCTTCTCGTTACAGCAGCCCCTACCTGCTGAAGGCACCTGGGAATCAGAACACACAGGAGGTGCGTTTGGGGCTTTTTTGAAGAATAAAATATGAAATGCTGCAATCCACATTAGCAAAATCTGAAGGGAATAAAAATTAATGAGTGAAAAAACTCATCAATAAAAAGGACTCACCATTAGAAAAAGTATTACTCAGACTTGGGTTATCTGAGATAGGACATTGGTTTGAGGAGTACTTGTCTGTGTTTTGGTCCAATACGACATAAATTCGGTTTCCATTCATTTGGTGATCCAGAATTACCAGGACCAAAAACACTTGGATCGTGTTGGGGATGGTAGCATATGAAATTCAGAGAAACAAATTCTTATTATATCAACATTATCCCATTTGCTCCATGGAAAGAAACTGAAAATTCAAAACATAAAAGTAAACTCCCAGGGTATGAAATACTTACGTGCTACCTTGTTAAGGTATTTGCCTCCCTCTCAAAGGAATCTTGTACTCTTCATCCAAATGACTTATACATTGTAACTATTTTTATGACTTTGATTTCTTAAGTTCCATCATTAATTACTATCTTAATTGGAAACTTAAGTGGTTATTTCTGAAGGGACCTCCAGCAAGTAACTATCCGATTTATCTTTATTTCTAACCAGTATTGGCTTCCATAATTAGAGGACAATACGTTATTCCCTTCAGGTTTCTGTACGAGCAAGCTATGGATGCCTCATCTTTGTCTTTAATTGTGTTGTGGCCTCTGTGATATTGATTGTGTTTCATGTTACTTGCTAATGTGGAAAGCCAGATAATACAGCATGTGGAGAAAGTCTCCAAAGAAGTAACCGATCATCGTGCATGGCAGTGTCCGTACATGGGCAGGGATGGCACCAGCTGCCAGCTTAATGTTTTCAACACAGCTTTGCAGGGAGCTATAAATTATTCAACACCCAGCTGATTTTTATTTATAATTGAAAAAAATTAGCATGCAGTATCTTTTGCTCACATGAAAGTTTCCAGCATTGTCCATTGGGACTGGCCTAGTGGTCTCTATGATATGTGAACTAGAACCTAGATTTTTATCTCTTCTTATTTAACCAGCACTGGCCCTCCTCTAGCTCATTCTAAATTTATCTGATAAAACTGTATTTCTCAAGACCCCCTTGCATCAGAATCTACAGTGCTTATGAAAAACCTAGACTCCAGAATCCTTCCAAAGAACAGTGAATTACATCTCTTAAGTATGATGCCTAGAAATTAGCAGTGTATTATGACTCTTTCCATTTCATAAACAGACTGGGGCATCTGTCCGGACCTCTATATTAAGGACAGTAAATTATAATGCAAACAACGTGGAAATAAAAGGCAAAAGGGCCTCTTTGGTGAGAATATAATTCTCTTCCAGTGTTAAATGTTAGAGTCTCAGCATGTTTATTCCATGACTTGTGTTTGTTTGTTGCTCTTGGATTTGAAATAATATCATGGTCACTGATAGGCATTGTAAGTGTCAGTGTAAAAGCCATAGTTTGTCTTAAGACATTATATGCCCGAAACTACTTAGTTTACCTAAGAAAGAAGTGCTTAAAATTCCCAAAATACATTTACTTTCCAGACTTCTTCATATTTCCCAGGGCAGTCAAGTGGCAGTGCCCAGAAGAAAAATGTTTCCCTGTGATCTGGTTCGGGAAGTTTCCTTTCATTTTAAATATGTGGATGAATATCAGTGAAGTAAATAAAATAATGAGTTTTATAGAATAGTAACCTACAGCAAAATCCTAACTCTAGAAAGGAAATGTGCATGTGTTTCCTTTGTGAAATGATTTATTTTAGTGTTATTTCACTACTGCGATTCAAAAACTTTTTCAAAATTAAATGCAAAATAGCAGAACTCATAATAGGTAACCTATTTTTCTAAAGTCTGTTTCTTTTCAATTCTCTGTTTACCATAACACAATGTAATACTAACTTTAATTCAAGATGTTTCATTCTTTGTGGATGCCAGAAAAAGGCCTGTCCTCAGGAAGTTTTCATTTGCAAAAAAAGGAGGTAGAAAGTTATTAGCATTAATGCCCTAATAAAATATATTAGTAGTCCAGTGCATGCATATTCCCCAGGGTATGAGCAATGAGAAAAAGTAGTGGATGATCTTCCATCATTTTCTCATATTCTTTCTTTACTCCAGGCAAAGCTGAGAATGGGACCCTAATGGTCCAGAATTAACTGTCTCCCTGAGTGCCCACTTTGCTATAAGGCATTGTTTTAGCTGAAAAGAAGGAAGTAGCTTTTCATATGAGAGCATCACTAAGACAAAAATGTAAAGGCTATCGCGTTACTTGGTAATATGGCTCATACTCATTTCAGGTATCTCTGATACCGATTAACAATTTTCACATGAAGGAATGGAAGCCTAGAGAAGTGAATGTATTCGAGGTCACAGAGTCTGAATTTAAAACTTGGAATTTATGACTGGTAATGTGCACTTTCTAGTTCTTTACACTTCAGTACAGTTGTGCTCACTCAAAGCACAGCTGACTCGCTTGCCCGATTTAGATGCATCTACCTGGGGCTCAGGCCCCCCACTGCTCAGAAGCTGAGACTTCCACTCAGGACCCTGTTCTGATATCCCAGTTCACGGCACTAGCACAGCCCAATGCAGCAGCATTTTCGTTGACCCACTTAGATTTTGGAACTGCAATATTGTGATGGATCCCATTAAGCTGATTTGAGGGTTCAAAGGTGAAATTATTGGATTTGGCTGTGTATGGTAGGCCCAGGACTACCTGGATATTTCAAAGGCATCGGCATTTTGTGGACCTTCAGATCCACAGTTTCACTTGGTTCCATACCCTGGCAATTGCGTTGAAAGTTGAGTTTTCCACTTCATTATTGGTTGAGTATCAATGGCACCAACATTCATGAAGAGCAACATAGAGGGGCATCTTCCAGCTTTGCAGAGCTGAGAAAGTCCTGGCATTCCTAGGAACAAGATGGCTAAGTACTGTGTTTTCAATGTGTTTCTAAGAATGCAATGAGCCACAAAGCAGCCCCTTTTTTGAGGTCTTGTCTTCATGACTTTTGGTGAGGTTCAGGGTCTGGTCTGAAAACCCTCCTCCTAACAATTGTGAAAACAGTATTAAAAACAGAGAAATTTCCTGAACAGACTCAGCTAGACTAGACAGAGGTTTGTTTCCAAGTGGGAAGTAGGAGCCACCAGCCCCCGCCACACATGCTCATGAGCACACAGTACAGCTTGCCCTTCCCCCACCCAGTAGTTCTCCATTTGTCTGAACAAAAATTGAAAACCACTCCATGGAGGTAGTATAATGCAGAATACATCAGACTCAAGCCTGACTGCCTGGCTTTGAATCCCAGCTACGCCACTTATTATGTGGTCCCGAGGCAAATAATACATGCAAAGTGCTTTGAACAGTTTCTGGCACATAGAAAACATTTAATAAATCTCCTAATACTTTAACAATAATTATGATTATTATTGCCACCATTAATGTCATCTTGGATGAAAATTTCAAAAATTTAAACACCAAAGTAGTGGAACTAAATAGTAATTACTTTCACTTAAGCAGCATCTATGAGAGAATTTTCTTGCTATGTGTAGGAAAGCTGCAAAATTTGGCACTCTAATTTGATAGATTATGAAAATGACTTGGCAGGCTTCTATCATAATGGAAGTGTATGGCTGTTCAAATCTCTGATTACTTATATTGATCTGCCTTGATACTTGCCTGTGATGTATGATGTGCAGTGTGAAAATATTCAACTTGGTAAATTGAGAAGCAAACACATTCCATTTTATACCTAACATAGTTTTGGTTTCCAGCATTAGTTTGATATCTATATTGAGACAGCATTAATAGAATAGGAAAAAAGTATTAGATGTCTTTATTCTAGTTGTCTTCTGGAAACTAGACTCATTGAATAATACATTAAAAACTACAGTAGCTATTCTCACTGGCAAGTTTGATTGAACTACTATATGCCAGCATATGGAAGCCTGATTCAGCATATATGGCATATACCACTAGACATCTAAAACTACATTTGTGTTTGTGTGATGCTTTCCAACAGATAAGAGACTCACAGAGTCTTTAAGTATTCTGTCATACATTTAGATTAATTTTATTTCTATGAACAGCTTTTAGTTAACTCAGAGTTCATCCTTTTAACATATTTCAGCTATCTGCTTATGTCTAGGTTCAAGTTTTACAGTATTTCCAGGGTAAAATAAGGCATTTGTTTGGCTGATTTATAACCTCTGGAAGGGAGGAGACTAATAAAAACAAGCACATACATAGCCCTTACTATGAGCCAGGCTAAGTGTTTTAGATATATTAACTCATTTCATCCTCATAACAAGAACCCTATTTATAAACCCAACTAGAGAGGAAGAGACTGAGTCATAGAAAGGTTACAGCTCAAGGAACCAAGATTCAAAGTCAAGCAGACTTGCTCCAAGTCTTGGTTTTTAATCACTTTGTTATTCTGCCTCTCACAAAAAAAAATAAAAATAACAATAGATAGATCATAGATGGATGGGTAGATAGATGGACAGATAGATAGACAAATAGATAATAGACAGAAAAATTGTACACAGATAAGAAGATGACTGCCTTTTTCCAATCATCTCATTATCTCATCTACAATCATAATAACTGTAATTGTATATTACCTTGGGTCATGCTTTCTCAATCACTGCCCAAACAAATTGACCAAGGTGATCTCATTTGCAAAAAGATGATCTCATTTTCTCATTTAAAAAGAAAATAAATTCTGCTAATGCTTTTGAGCCCCTAGTTATATCTTTACTCTCTTCCTCACTTCACTCCCTTTAAATGAAACGTTATAATTAGTTCTTGTTTTCTTTCTGAGGTGGGTATAAATATTTCTCCCATAATTTTAGTTAATTATAGTTATTGCTGGCATCTCTGATGAATAACAACCTCTGACCAAAATAAGGCATCTTTTCCTCATGAGATGAGAATTTGCAAGTGTAGAAAAAGCCACACTACCTTTTGTTCTTGTTGTTGAGGTCTTCCAGTGATTTCATCAGGGTCTTTTCCTTAGGATTAAATGTGAAGATCATCAT
>VMDR010021836.1:0-16586 GCA_007922815.1 Macrotus californicus
CTATTATATAAACTCAGTTATATGGGTAAATCATAATTACTCAGCTCCTTGAAAATACCTAAATTGGGATGGCTTTTATTTGGGGATTTTATCAATGTAGATTCAAATGTACTTTCCGTCTATGCCAATTTTGGAACATTTTAGCCTTACCACCTTACAAAATATCCTTTCTCTCAAAAGGCTATAAATTATTAGCTTATTACTGTAAACAATTATCAGTTAAAATCACAAATTTTATTATAAGGGACACAAAAATGATTTGTTTGAACACTGCCAACTACTGCCCCCACCTGCACATCAGAAAGCTACGCTCTCACTCTCTAATTCAAACGAAACTGATCAAATCTAATCTTAAAGTTTGTCCAGAACTTATATTTCTGCAGTTTAAGTCCCAAACATGAGGAGAATATATAACTAAAATGGCAAACATTTCACAAACCATGAATAAAAATCTGTTTTTCCAGTTACCAGCAGATAAAAAGCAAATATGTACTTCATACAAATGTAAATTAAAATCGAGCAATCCTTTCACTAAAGGGAATGTCCACAGGATATTTCAAATCATGAAGTGTGTGGGTACACTCATTAACCCATGGGAATGAACCATCTGGCACATCATATACTTACTAGTTTGAAAGAAAAATAGGTCTTTCTCAACGAAAAAATTTCCATTTAATATGCAGAACAGCTATTAATAAAATACCCACTGTTGAGTCAAAGCACAAGGAAATAAGATCCGGGGCATAAAAGCAAGCCATCCTTTAAAAGTTATTAGAATCCCAGTAACATTGATGAAAGACTGCACAATGTTTTCCTTAACCAAAGATTCAACAACAAATAAGACAGCTGTGTACAAAAGTGAGTTTCCAACAAACTCACAATAATCACAAATAAACCTAAAAGAAAAGAAAAACAATGAAAAACTAGGCAAACAACCAGAAAAGGAACAGAATCAGAGAAATGGACATTACATGGAGGGATTTCAGGGGCGGGGGTGGAGGGGGAGGGAGAAATAGGAGGAAAAGGTACAGGGAAGAAGAAGCATGGTTAGTAGGCATAAAATAGATGGGGAGAGATGAAAAATGGTATAGGAAACAAGATTCAAAGAACTTATATGTACAACCCATGGACGTGAACTAAGAGGGGGAGGAATACTGGAGGGTTGGGGTAGCAGGGTGAAGAGGAGATAAAGGGGGAAAATTGGAAAAACTGTAATAGCATAATCAATAAAAAATACTTTAAAAAAAGAAAGTGAGAAAAGAAAAAGAAATGTAAATATAATAATATTCCAAAAAACAAAAACAAAAATGAGTTTCTACTTATAGGCACCCACAGGAGTTTATACTCTGGGTCCATCTGTCTATATACCCACCTATATACTTACATCTATAATAATACCCGTATCTATACACCTATAATGGGATTCCATAGATTAACAAATACTACTTACACCTAAAGACCTACCTTCGAAAACTAGAGCTCCACTGAATTAAACTAAAATGTACCTGTACTGATGCAGTCTGATTTTTTAAAAATCTGAGATAACCCACTACTACCAAAGCAACAGTCCAGCTCACTCTCACTCATAAATTGAATTTGCAGTCAGATATTTAGGGCAGAATTATTGATAGAGGTAAAATAACTCACCCCAAAATTTCCATGCTAGGATGCAGTATACTGTAACTTGGAGCAATGTAAATTATGTAAATTTAATCCCCCACACCTCATTAAACCCCCCATACCTCAAAATTCCCTCTACCTCTTACTTGAATTCTCTCATTGTTTTCTGTTCCCATGTAGCTTCATTTCATTTTTGCAAACAGTTCATTAACTTCTTGAACACAGGTATTATATCACAGTAATTTACAATAGGAAAAGTAAATTAAAAATATATATACATCTTATTTTGATCTATTAAGGTTTTTCACAATTCTAAGGATGTGAATCTGAACACTGTAGAAATATACAATCAGTAACATACTAAAGTAGAAACTTTAAAGTATTTCCTGAATGGCTGAGGGGTGCCGAGCACCTCACCATTGAAAAACTAAATGAGATAAGATCCATGCCAGCCTCAGCCTGTAAATATAAATAACAATAGAGCATGGGAAATATTATAGTAGGTGTAGAAACTCAGTCCCGTAAGAAGCCTAAAAAACAAAAGAGTCCTAGAGAGGGAGTCCGGGGGATAGTTGTAAAAGCTTCATGTGAGAAACTGCAGCTGAGCTTATTTTCAAGAAAGAATATGAAGTTTGTAGGTGAAGGTTCATGAACTTGGTAGAGATGGAGAGAGAGGTGGTCATTTCTGGCAATGTGGATAGCATGTACAAAGGGTCATGGTGTATAAAGTGTGCAATGTGGTAGGAGCGTGGTGGTGGGGAACTGCTGAAGACAGGAATGGACAGGCTCGTTGAGACTTCCAGTGGAGGCCCTTGTCCCTTTTGGCTGTTCTTTCCATAGCAAAAGTGTGCTCACATTGAGCTGGGAGAAGATAAGTGACTCCATATTGATGTCATAGATACTGTAGTGTAGAAAACAGAATGTAGTGAGAAAGGATGCTGACAGAAGAAAGTATGGAACTATTTTAATAGTTAAAGTAAAATCTGAAGTGTCGAGTCAAGAATCCAGAAGCTTTTCTGTAAAGACCCAGATAGTAAATATTTTAGGCTTTATGGACCACAAGGCCTCTGTCTCAGCTTCTCAACTCTACTGTTGTAGTGCTGAGAAGTAGCCTTATATAATACCTAAACAAATGGACATGCTGTCTTGTAATAAAACTTCATTTAAAAACAAAACAAAACAGGCATTGGGGTGAATTTGCATGGGATATAGTTTGTCCATCTCTGGTCTGGGTTAAGGTAACAGCAACGAGGATGAACAGGAGAGGACGGTGGTTGGGTTCATTGCTGAGCTGCAATCTGCCTGGTGAGTGAGAAGGCAGAGTCCGGCGTGAGTGTGGTGATGCTTTGTTTGAAATACTAAGGAATGGTCATGTAAGTGAAACATTTAATAAAACAGGAGTTGAAGAGCCTTTTGGGAGAAAGACAATTATTTCATTTAAGATAAGCTCATGTTGACTTTGAAGAGCCACAGAATGGATGTCTAGGAGGAAGATTCCTCTCATGTTTCTACATTGGATATCTTCGAAAGATAAATGTATTATCACCAAGTCACTCTAAGTGACAAATTGCACCTCTTTTTTAATATATATTGATGATTTTACTGACAGATGTAATGGTTTTGCTTTGCTTGTCAGTGCTCAAACAAAAGAGAGCTTATTCTAAGGATCTCATGGAAATGAGGGCAACAAGAACCTTAACTGCAGGAAGCCCTTTCTCCTACGACTAAGCTAGAACACCCGACCAAAAGGTGTATGCAGTCCCCTTTCACACACCATCCTGACTCTTAGTAAATAAAGTGTCTCACTAAAGCTGACTACACAGTCAACTTAGTGAAGGAGGAACTGTGTCTACTTTGCTCTCTGTTCTTCCCAGAGCTACTAGCAAAGTGCTTGGGAGGCATTAGGTGCTCAGTAATGATTTGTTGAAAGATTGATCATTTTTTCCATAGGTGCTCAGGACAGTTACACAGAAAGTCTTTTAAAAAAAGAGAACCTGCGGCATCACCAGCTCTCATTAACCTTGGCATACTTTGGAAGATCATTGAGAATCCACCATAATAGCAATTTAGTTATTTTGCCATTTCATCAAGAGCTGAAATTCAGTAATCTCTAATGTAGCTGTTAACTTGACTCAGCTATTTTTTCTGTTTTATTCTGTGCATATATATATATCTTAGGCTTCCCATAAAACCATCTCTTTTTCTCTTTGAGCTTCTTGCATGCAAATTCCCCTATCGTCCTTGTTGGGTAAAGCTTCTATACCAGGATCCCTTAAAGACCATTGGCCATTGAACTTCTTGGTGTCAGTTGCCCTTCCCTGGTTAATTGACCTGTAGTCGGGACTTTGGAGTCACTTGGTGAAAAAGATGACAATCCACGTGTAGGTAATAGCTCAGCATAACTTCCCTCATGGGTAGATAGGGCAGTTTCTCTTGGAAGAGGCCTGTAGACACAACGGAGCATCTAGAGACACTGCTCCAGTAAAGCAAGGATGTACAGAGTATGCTAGCTGGAGTACCATGCTGAGAATGCAATTATATAGAAATTTCACATAGAAAAGTTTTTGTCTTAATTATCTGGTTAGCCTTAGCATATTTTAACATTAATTACTGAGAAGATTTCCTGGGGGCTCTATTTTACTTTTAAGAACTCCCAAAAATTTTTTGCAAGGAATATTTTAAGATACTTTATTTTTTAGAGTAGGGTTAGGTCCACAGCAGTGTTGAGCAGGAGGTATAGATGTTTCTCATACAACCTGTGCCCTTAACACATGCACAGCCTGGTTGGAAGATATTGATAATACCCAGAGTGGTACGTTTGTTACATTTGATGAGCATACACTGACACATCTTTACCACTACAATTCATAGTTTACATTAGGGTCCACTCTTTGAGGTAAATATTCCATGGGTTTGTACAAATTTATAATGACATGAATCCACTCTCATAGTATCGTGCCAAGCAGTTTTGCTGCCCTGAAAATCCCCTGTGGTCTACCTATTCATCCCTCCCTACCCCCAACCGCTGCAACTGTTGATCTTTTTGCTGTCTCCATAGTTTTGCCTTTTCCAGAATGTCATATAGTTGGAATCATATTGCAAAGTGTTTGTTTTTTTTTAACTTATCCCTTCCACACCTTTGTGTGTGTGTTGTATAGAAGTAGTCTAATGATATAATTTAATATCAGCTTCCCACCTCAGTCCTAAGAACATTGAGAAATAGAAAAATAATGGGGTTGATAGTGCTCTGTAACTTTAACAGAACTGGGATTCAGGTTTAAGAAATAAAAAACAATCATCCTATGCAAAGAATGACCCATCCCCTAACAACTGCTTAATCACTGTGTCCTAGATTGCAAACAATGATGAGAAATGTCAGGATCCTTTCCAAGCCTTGATATTCACTTTAATCAGGGTTTTGAACCTAGATGCGGTATCTTTATCCCTTTTAGTAATTAAGATAATCTGAATGTAAGGACTGAACAGGATGAATCCACATGAGTTCCTCAAGTGATTGAGCTCGTCAAGAAAATTTACAGAGAAGGCTAAGCCAAAGGCTTTATGGAAATCTCCTGTAGCTACTCCAGGGCCAAGAACTTTCTCTTGGGGAAGATTTTTAATTACTTCATCTATTTCTGAAAGTAAAGGGGAATCAAATAATTACCCAGCCTTCCGTAAATCACCTAGACAATTTGGAAGGAATGACAACCGACTGTTTATCTGTTAGAAATATCAAGTTCTAATTCTAATGATTATTCACCTTATCTCTGAAATAACTTACTAAGGAGGGCTGGGCCTGTGTTCCTCTTTTCCTCCACCGGCCACCTAATTCACATTAGAGCTGTCAGAGCTCAGTGGCCAGTACAGCATCGCTGGCTCTCATCCTCTCACTGCTATAGGTACCGCCTCGCCGAGTGATAGACACCTTCACTATATGTGCAATGAGAAAAAGCTCGGAGCCACTAGGGAAAGAGAAAAGTGTGCTTATGACTTTGTCAGGGGTTGTCCTCCAAGTGTGAATTCAGCCTTCCTTTCCGAGACAGGTCGTTTTCTCCATCAACATTTCCCATGTATATTTTATTGAGCAGGAGAACTAGAGCCACACAAATGAAACCAGAGGGCAGACAAAACTGTTCAAAAAGTACCTGTAAAAAAGTCAGCCATTATAAATCCTTTTAGGAAATGGATGTAAGTAATCTGATAAGTGAAATGTAGATTAATGCATTTTAGATCAATAGAAACATTTTAAGTTTAGTTAATGTGTGTCATCCACTGTGTTATCTCAAGGAAGTAGTACCTGAAGATTACCACCATTATAAAATCCTACCAAGATATCCATGGAGTCTGCCCTGTGAGAAACTGACTGGCCACTCTGAGAAACCCCAAAAGTGACGTATAAGGACAAGATAGCAGAGCCTGTTCTTTCTTGTGCCTATTTATTTATTTACTAGGAGATGTTTGTTTATTTGTTTGTTTTTCATGACACAGGTTTTGCAATGCATTCTTACCTCCATTAACCTTCTGTTTTATACCTTTTAGGGAAAAAAAAGCTTTATTGCCCTACTAATTAATGCCTACATTCCTACTTTCCACAGTCTCCTAAAGAATAAATCACTTAGGTAATATTGGAATGCATACGAGATTAAGTTCCACAGAACAAAACTCAACCTCTCAGAGCCTTAAACTACTTAACAAGTATTTTAAAATGATATTGTATATGCAATTTCTTTGTCGATTCTAGCAGATGGTTTTACTAAAGTTTTTGCGGTTGATTCTTTACCCAGCCCTCTGATGTCTCATTTTCAGTCAACTTTAGAACTCTTCTTTTACTTAGATGTTGGTGTACCCAAAATTCTGTTTTTGCCTTTCTTCTGTTTTTATACTACATGGAAATCCTGAGCTGATGTTATCTACTGTAATATCCTCAAACAACACTTACCATTATTGATAGTTCCCAAATTATGTCACTGACCGTTTATGTTAGGTTCTGCTTGTTTTCCTCTATGGACATATACGGATGAGATTGTGCTTTCTCACCCCTTTGAAGTTATGCCTGACTGTGTGCCTAGATTTAGCTGGTAGAACTTAAGCCAGAAGAGACCTCTGGGACTTGCAGGAAGAAGTCCAGCCATTGTTAATATAATGAGAGCTGTTTGTGTGACATCGATGTAACCTGGCAGCCAAGGAGAGTGGACTGGAATGCGCATGCATGAATAATGACAACTTCACTGTACTAGTCAATAGGGGCAGTAAACACCGTTGAGTGAACACGTGTACTGTGTGGCCATCACGTTCAAAATAACTGAGCAAGTAGAGCAACAAATCTGTATCAGATGTTGCATTAAGCTTGAACATTTCTCCACAGAAACTATTCGGATGATTCAGAAGGCTTTCGGGGACAATGCAATGAGTGTAATGCAAATAAAAGTGTAATACAAACACTTCAAAGATGGTCGAGAATCTGTTGAAAGTGATACATGTTCTAGAAAGCCTGCAACAAGGTGAACACCTGAGAATGTTGAATATGTATGGGCTGCAATCAACAAAGATCAGCGACTGACAGTGCAAAAACTAGAAGTTGATCTGGGGATTCCAAAAACTACTGTGTCAGAGATTTTGACATAGGATCTTGGCATGAAACACATTGTGGCAAAATTCGTTCTGCAGGTTCTGCTACCAGAGCAGAAGAAACGTCGTGCTGCAGTTGCTAATGACTTGATTCAAAATGCTACCAATGAACCAGATTTCCTCAAGCAGGCCATAACCGAAGATGAATCATGGGTCTATGGCTATCATCCAGAAACAAAGACCCAGTCTTTCCAGTGGAAATTGTCTTGTTCTCCATGCCCAAATATGGCATGCCAAAGTCGCAGCAAGATCATGATCATGTTAATTGTGTTTTTTGATTGGGAAGGTGTTGTGCATCACACGTACGCCATTCCAGACCAAATAATTAATAAGGAGTACTACTTCAATCTTTCTCGTTGGTCGACAGATCCAATATGATGAAAACGGCTGCAGCTATGGGCAAGTGGTGACTGGCAGCTTTATCATGATAATGCGCCCATTCATGAATCATGCATGTCTCATGCAGAGTTTTTTGGCAAAACATCAGATCACGCAGGTTACTCAGCACCCCTAAAGCCCAGATTTGGTGCTCTGTGACTTCTGGCTTTTCCCAAAACTAAAATCACCTTTGGAAAGAAAGAGATTTCAGACCATTGATGACATTCAGAAAAATACAACAGGGCAGCTAATGGCAATTTCAACAAAGGATTTTGCAGAGTGTTTTGAAGAGTGGAAGAGACACTGAGAGAATTGTGCGAGGTCCCAAGGTGGCTATTTTGAAGGGGACTGAGGTGTCATTGTCCTATGTACAATATTTCTTGTATCTTGTATCTTCAGGAAATGTCTCTATTTTTCATAGTGCATGGCTGGATACTTTATGGACATATCTTTATGGAGATGAGCGACTTCACACTCCATTTTAACTGGTTCTACCTCGGTTCATGGCATAGTTATCACAAATCCTTCCCAGTTAGTTTTCAGCTCTTCAGTTTGCCACCCCTCCTATCTGTTCGTCACACAACAACAATGTGATTGAGCTTTCTAAAACATAAAGTTGATCCTATCTCTTCTCAAGCTAAACCTAAAATGATTCAATATTTTCCTTTTTCATTCAGGATTAAGTCCTAGGGTTTAAATAGTATGTAAGGCTCTTTAAGCTATTGTCTCTTGCTATGTTTTAAGAATTATTTCTTTTTTTTAAACTTTATTGTTGATACTATTACCAATGACCCAATTTGACCCACCTTTGCCCATCTCAACCCAGTTGTGCCTCCTTTCCCTCTGGGCATCACCACACTGTTGTCTGTGTCCATGGGTTATCCTGATATATGTTCTTTGGTTAATCCCTTCACCTTCTTTCATTCAGTCTCCCCTCCCCGGTCCTCTCTGACACCTGCCAGTCTGTTCCTTTGGTCCATGTCTCTGTTTCTATTTTCTTCATCAGCTTATTTTGTTCATTAGATTCCACATATAAGTGGAATCATATGGTATTTGTCTTTCTCTGACTGGCATATTTCACTTAGCATAATAATCTCCAGGTTCATCCATGCTATCACAAAAGGTAAGAGTTCCTTCTTTTTCACCACCACATAGTATTCCATTGTGTAAATGTACCACAGTTTGTTTATCCACTCATCTGCTGATGGGCACTTGAACTATATTTCAATAGCCAAGATCTGGAACCAGCTCAAGCATTATTTCTTTTTTTGACATAGTCTCTATGCTCTAACTGCACTAAACTCTTTGGATGAATATACTCTATTATTTCCTAGTTTGATGCCTTTTTCTTTGCTTTTCTCTCTGTCTGCAATGCTCTCCACTCCAACCCAATCATTCTCTTTATCTGTTAGCTACCTTGTACTCAGCCTTCAACACTGTCCTCAATCAGCACTTTCTCTATGAAGCCTATTTGTGCTGTACTCCCTGCCTCATGGCAAATTAAGCTATTTTTTTCAATGTGTTCCCAAATAGTCCCTTAATAATATTTTTGAGTGCCTTACTAATGTGCTTCTATGATATTAAAAATAGAGAAAGGGAAATTCATCCGCTAACAAAGACAATTGCAATGTGTTATAACGATTCATCTGTGTACTTGTCCATTCTATCAGGCTAGTGATTTTCAATCTTTTTCATCTCATGGCATATAGAAACTAATTACTAAAATTCTGCAGCACACATACACACAAAAATTTTTTTTCCAATCCAACAACACAATAGGTGTAATTGTGATTCATTCACACTGGACCACTATTGTTCTGTTGGTTGTTGTCATTTTTTTATTGCACAATTGAAAGGAAAAGAAGTTAGTGCCCCTGATTAAATAGTCAGGTATTGAAAGTTTTAAAACTTCTTGTGGCGCACCAGTGTGCCACCACACGTTGGCTGAGAATCACTGTTCTAGACTGTAAGCCCATCAATAGCAAGGGCCATTCATGATTAATTGTTGTATTTCAGAAACTAACTACACAGCAGAAATAAATAGTTAAAATACAATATTTTAAAATTTAGTTCAACAGTACTGAATCGTAAAAGCAACAATATGAAATCAGAAGAAAGCAAGAGTTACCAGGAGTATCATTGTTTGATGTACCTGTGGAGGATTTCACATTCTCCTTTACTGTCAAACATCTCTCTGTCAAGTGTCTGGCATTGGAGGATTCTGAAGTTAATTATATAGTTCTAGCTATTTCTTGGAAGGTAGCTTGATTTCTCTTGAAAAATTTACTAAGAATGTCTGGGAAATCCACCAACTCATGTTTTAATAAGAAAATATTATTTTTCTTTCCATAGAATCTAAATATTATTTTAATCATTGTTCATCTTAGAGTTCTCAATGTGAAGGTGAAAACTGAAAGTGTAAGTCATTTTTAAACTGCAATTAATAGCAGAATTTTAAAGACTAGAATGGGACCCATTTGGAATGCTATGTTTTCGTATATCAACAATCCACCACTGTACTGTCTTCTGGATGAAAGCAATGTGTACTTCTTAGTACCCAAGCCAAGATGAATTTCAAAACAAAACAAAATGAGTCTGATTCCATGCAGTTGCTGAGACTCTCTCCGTATCACCATTGACTTCAAGATGTCATCACTCTAAGAAAACATGAATGAGGAAGAAGTCACAGATGTTGGCAGCAAGCTCCTGATAGAATAGTCTCTGTCTTTTGGAAGGTGAAATACATTCAACTTCTGCTATCTGTCAGTCAGAGAGAAGCAGAATTGCTGGGAGTTAGAGGAGGTCAACATATTTAGCAGAAGATAACCTTGAGTTCTTATTACCACCAAATGCCAGATGATGTATATAAATGACCTACCTCAACTTCCAGATTTAAAAAAAATCTACCCCAAACAGAGCCTCTAGTGTCACAGACTTCTCACTGCCACCTTCACAGAACTGTCATCAAGATGATCCAGAAATTTAACTCAGCATATCTTATCTTAAATGCTTTGTAATTAAGGCACCTCAGAACTTATCTTTCAGCCAATGAGAATGATGTGAATGAAAATCTATTTGGATCACCAGTTATCTGACTTTAGGTAGTTTCAGTTCTTAACATTTTTCAGACTTGCAGTAAAAATAAAGTAAAACAACCATTTTTTAAAAAGACAGTTTTAGTAACATGTTGCTTGTAATTGAGACTAACTTGTCTTAAAAATTGTTTTATTTATATTTAGTAATAACCAGAAAAGAAAATGCTGACAAAAAGTAAAAAAAGAAAAAATATGTGAACAGTCTGGGATTGCATCCTGCTGGTGCTCTTGATAATCATCTACCGCTCTGGGTTCAAGATTGTTTACCTTCTAAAACAGAAAGGAAGCATGTGTTTGTGAAGGGTACATTTGTCATTTTTAAAGACATTTCTCTCATAATTTCATAATTTTCATGCAGCCTCCTCGCCAGCCCAACTCTCCTGCTCGTGAAATGCAGTCTCTGGGGCTGTAGTTTGGTTAGTTTATGCCCTCGCAGACTACTGGTGAACAATGAGCTAACAATGAATTTCTACTTTGGAGAGATAAGAGACTGAAACATTTCCATGAGGATTCTAATAGCCACCGGGAAACACAATAGTATGAGTAATCCATATTTGGGGGGGGGACTTCGAAATTCTATCAAATAATAAAATCCCATTCTGAAAATCAAATCATAGGGAAGGTAGATAATTCCACTACAACGTAAACAGTAAAGCTCACTAGCTATTAGAAAGAGTGAGGCAGTTGATTTTGAGCTATACAGACCTGACTGCATTTCTAAATTATATGGATAAAATCCACTTTCCACTTTGCCTTACTTATATAAGGGACTTCTAAACATTTACAGAAAAAAATTAGAAGTATTTGCATTGTTGAAATTTGCCAAGTCCAGTTCTAACTGATTTTTTCGTTATTTTTCTGAACAGTTTTGCAGTATCTATTTGATCTCACCAAGTAGGTTTGTCATTAAAGGTAACACAAATAATCAGTGTTGGAAAATGATTCTGAATAGCTGTTTTGTGTTTCTTCGTGTTTTGCAAGTGAGGCGCTGGCTTCCCTTTTGTTTTCTTTTGTTTTCAGTGATGGTTGTAGTGTAAACCACCTTAGAAAAGAGAGATGGTGTCCTCCTCTGGAACAAAACCTGGGCATGGTTAATAGCAGCTATAATAGCTTCTGGTTCCTCAAACTCAGAGTTATTTTCCACAGTGCACCCCACTGTACATTTAGAAATCATCTGACCTTCCCGGGTCTGGGGAACCAGATCAGAAATGTTGATACTCTGGCTACAGCTAATGCTGGGACTAATAAACTGTCTTTTTTCCCTGACCCAGGACTTTCATGTCTTTTACTAGCTTTTGTGAAATTTGACAAACAAATTTGTTAGCTTACAAGCAGAGTAAAATATCAAACATTTCAGTTCTTGACAAACAAATATATCTCATTTAAGATGGGTTTCAAACAACCAGTTGAGCTTATGAAACCATCACTTTATTGAGTTAGACTGGCAGTCTACCAACATTGTCTTAAAGGGCAAGACAGTAAATGTTTTAGGCTTTGCAGGCCATATGTTCTCTTTTGCAGCTATTGAACTCCACTGTTGTAGCACAGGAGCACCGTAAATAATGCACAAGTTAATAAGGATAGCTATGCTCCTATAAAGTTTTATTTATGGATCCCAAATTTTGAATTTTATATAATTTTACATGAAATAAAATGTTATTTTTCTTAATCATTTTTCCAACTGCATAAAAATTTTAAAACCACGATTCGTTCACAGACTATACCAAAAAGCACGTGTAAGTTTGGATTTGGTACATGAACCAGTTTGCCAACTGCTGAAATATTGAAAATTTGCCAAAAGAAAATTAAACATATCAGTTTAGTTTTTGTTTTCTTTATTCTAATTGGTCTGGAAGAACCACTGACATGTTGAGGATTGAGATAGGAAATGTTTTCGCAAGCAGAATATAAAAATTTTTTGTCTGTTAACCCCTCTCTTTTCAACTTTAAGGTCTTATGGTGTTCAGTTTGCCTTTTTTTTATTGTCTGGAGTGCAGTATGAATGCAAAGGAAATAGACCACTAACGAGATGAATACTAGCACTTAAATTTTAAATTTCCTTTGAACTATAATCATTTTAATTCTTTTTGCATATATTCTTTAAGTGTTAGTCTTCCATGAAACACTCTTACAGATAAGCATTATACCTATGATTAGTTTGTATTGGTTCACAAAGCTGCAGTGCCCATAAAGAGCAGAATAAACAAACAGAAGATTTCTTTGCCATGTTATATTAAATGTTATGATTCACTCAAAAAAGAAAAGTATCAATCCACTTTGATAACTAGAAGAAAGCACCTAGAACAACGTCTAGCAGGTCCCAATGTTTACTATATTTTTAGGCATTAATAAATGTCAGCTATTGGTATTAATATTAGGTCTTAAATTTTGCTTTAAGCTTAGCCAAACCAAGTCATATAGGTTTTTCCACATCTCTCATTTATTTAATTTACAATTAAAATTTTTATGCAAGAAAGCAAAGCATGCACTAATTTGTATAATGCTTGAGGTTGAATTTGGATTCACACCTATGTGAAGTTTGCTTTTGTGGAAATAGATAACTCTGTTCCTTCTCAAGGAAAAATTTATAAATAATTAGCAAATATGGAATGAATGAGTGAAACTATCACAATCAACTTAACCTTAAATTCACTGGCTAACCCCAAATGTAGGCTCCAGAGGGCATATTTCATAAAAACAGTTAAACCAGGTAGCTGTGTTTTACTTCTTTGTTCAAATAAACAAGATTTTTTTTAATCATGAAAAGACCTCAGAGAAGGACCCAGCAGATCAAGACCCCACAGTCTGACCCTAATCGACACTAGGAAATATCACCGAGTGAATATATTACTGACCCAAGTCTCAGGTAAACACCTGAGTTTGCCTTCTTCACACACACTTTCCCTCAATCTAGACAGCATTTTCAGACAGAATTTAAGATTTTCTGCAGGTCTGGAAGAAACTTTTCCTTTGTAAATCAATCTTAGTCTAACAGCATTAGCAGCTGGCCAGAAAAAGAGTGATAACCCCATTGTAGCTTTGTTGACAACAAACACTTTGGTAATTTCTTAGGAAAAGTATTTCCTGTTGATCATTAAAAGCCAAATTTTTAGTTACTTCTCCCTCTGGATTAAATAAATGCTATTAGTTTTTCAACTGTGGACAGTAAATATGGATTTTAAGACTTGTTTGTCTGCATTTCTTAAAACATTTATGAACATTGAACAGATGAATTTGTTTCAGACATATTTTTTCATTTGAACACTTTTCCCCATGGTTTTTAATATGGATACCGTTCATCACATATTGAATAAAGCAACTTTTACTTTATTTAATGTCTTGACCCAAATCACATTGTCTCCATCAATATTTTATAGCCTGTGTGCAGCAAAGCCATGATTTCCAAAGTCATGTTTGCACTTGTAGGTAATATACCATAAAAAATGGATTATTTCCCCCTTCTCTTGTTTTTGAGAGAGGGAATTGGTGCTTGCCTTTGCCCAAGTGGGTTTTTCCTTTTTTCTTTTTCTCTTTTTTTATACTAACTAGCTCCTTAGGGGTAAGATGCTGGAAACATGGGTCTGCGCCAAGTTACCATCTCTATAAAATTCACAAAAGAACAAGAAAACATTCCTCACTTTACTTCTTATTGCTGTTTTTCCCTGAAAGAAGAAATTTTGAGACTTCCATTATTCTGTTAAATAGAATGAAACTACTCCATGACTAATTGGGAAGAAGTCACACTGTTATTCAAAGGAACAAAATAAAATAAAATAAAATAAAATAAAATAAAATTTAAATTCTTATTTTCTCTTTAGAGCTGGTAATCATCTCACCTTTAGCAGTTGATTTGTCATGTGTTTTGAAATTGAGTATTTCTTAGAAACATTAATACTTAGAGTTATTTAAAACAAATGAGATGGTTTATAAAGGCCACCTTATGTTTTTATAGTGTAAAAAGAATAGACACACTTGATCTGTCAGTACAATGCAGCTGTCCCGAAAAATTAAGCAGGGTGGATTTTTGCATTAATGTTTTTCTCTCCCCTCCCACCAGTGGTATAATCATTTTATTTCTGTTTAAGTCTTATCTACTGAGATAAACAAAATAAATGATATGTACAGCATGGCTCTTGGAAAGACAACATGGAAAACACCTCTATAGTTTCTTATAACCACAATTAGATTCGCGTAGTGCTGTTGTCCATGGCATTCCCAGTCCTTCCTCTCCACTACTGCCTTCCACTGCTGGACACTGCTTCTCGGGATAGGGGCCAGACACAGGCAAGGCAACACCTGGCTAAAATGAGAGCTGCAGCAACAGGTACCAGTATCTCTCCAACCTGATCAGAATTGTTCCCTCGGTGGGTATTCCACACTGGTGTTGACATAGGAAATAATAGTCTCTTTTTCGGATGTACAAGGCACTGCCAAGATGCCAGTTTGGAGCTACCTATCACTGAATTCCCTACAGTGGTTTCAGCCAGTCTGGAAAATTAAAACTGGCATGTAAAGAAACAAAGATGAAACGTAAAGCAAAAGAAACCTTCAGGGCATTTAGGTCCCCATTTTTATTTGCCCATGAAGTCAGTTTTACTCCTTTCCTTCTCATAATCTGGTCACATGAGGCAACAAATTCTACACTTGGGCTAAAATATTTTGAATTGGGTTTCTCTCTTTTTCATCAAAAAAGAATCCTGATCAACAGAGTTAATAGATGAACGAATGCATGTATAATTAGAAGATTTTGCCAAATGTCAATTTAGAAGGACTGAAAGTGCCCTTAGCCAAAATCTATCTTCCATCACTTTTTCATGATACTAGGGAAATTCTGAAATTCTAGTTCGAGTATAAATGTCTCCTACAATAAACACATATTAAGAAATGATTGCTGACTCCTTGTTTGACAATGTCAGAACAAATACAATGGTATCTTCCTTTCCTCTTGGAAATCTCACCAATTAAAAATACTTTTTTCTTCTTTTTTTGATGTTTGTATGTGCAAAGAAATTGTTAGTATTATAAAATTAAGTTTGTCTATTTTAAAAATGACACAACTATATAGTGCTTGTAAGAGACTCACTTTAGATCAAAACACACCCTCAGACCAAAAGTGAATGGATGGAAATACAAATAGATATAAAAAGAAAATTGGCCAGTGTGGCTCAGTTGGTTGGAGTATAACCAAAAGTTTGCAGGTTGAATTCCTGGTCATGATACATGCTCAGACTGCAGATGTGATCCCTGGTCCAGACACATATCGGAGGGAACGGGAGACAACTGATGTTTCTCTGTCCCTTCCTTCTCTCTCTAAAAAACAATGAAAAAATGTCCTTTGATGAGATTTAGAAAGTAAATAAATGGAAAGTGGAGGTAGCAATATTTATATTAGACAAATGACCTTTAAAACAAATAATTTAAAAAGTGACAAAGAAGGACCTTATATAATTTTGAAGGGATAAAACCAAGAAGATATAATGACTGCATAAATATACCCATCCAAACTAGTAGCACAAAAGTATATAAAACAAGTGTTAATGGACATAAAGGCAAATATTAACACTAATACTATAATAGGTGGGGACTTTAATACTCCAATTACCTCAATGGACAGGTCATCCAGACAGAAAACTCATAAGGAAATATTGGCCTTAAATGTCACATTAAACCAGTTTGACTTGGTAGACAATTATAGGGTATTTTATCTGAAAGCTGCAGATTGCACATTTTTCTCAGTTACAAATGGAACATTTTCAAGGATAGATCAGATACTAGACCACATAACAAGTCTCAATTAAGTCAAGAAGATTGAGATTATATCAAGCATATTTTGTGACTACATTAGCATGAAACTAGAAGTCTACA
>VMDR010021837.1:0-16581 GCA_007922815.1 Macrotus californicus
ATGTGCAAAACAATGAATCCACAGATCTTATAAACCAAAATGTCCCCAACAATCCTGAAACCAAATATACCTTCTATATTGCAATCAAAATGACACAAGAAATCAATTGAGGCATAGTTTATGCTATCGTGTTTCCGCAAACTATTTGAGAAAATAAACAGTTGAAGGTCAACCAATTTAATTTACCCATGGTCAAAGCATATCTCTCAAAATCCTTTATTTCAATTTATACTTCAAGATAATTCTTCCGTACTATATCTTATAAGTATTTTCTTGAAAGTGTAATTTAGCAATCCCTAAGAATTCTAGGCTGTTTAGAAATCTAAGGAAAACAATCATGTTTATATTAGTATAAAGGTAAATAAGTAATATAAAACATTACTGAGCAATAAGTTCAAATATCAAAAACATCTAAAACTTGATTTGACTCTCAATAGCTGCATCGGTACATAATCTAAGAGATGTTTTCAGAATTCAGTGACAAGGTCCTAAATTCTAGTTGGCCGATTGTCAAGTGACACCTAGTAATTTGGAAAGACTTGAGGCTAACTCTGACACAGGGGAAAGCGCTGAACAAAGAGTTAAGGCTGACACTGTGATTCTCAGTCTGCTCACCTCCAAAGTGGACGTGCACTTTTGAAGTTTAAATGAGACATTAGAGGACAAACTTTTCAATGGTGCCTGGCACGTGGTAAACACTCAGTAAATGTCATACAAATGAAAAAGTAAAAGAATGGATGAATATCATTTAATCCAGACTATATTCATTCAAGATGATGTATTTGGAATATGAAACACATATTCATGCTGCATAGCCAGTTAACAGCTGCTCTTTGTAGGAATTGATCAAAGTGAATATTTTCTACCACGATAGCATATATATAATAAGAACAAAGAATACACATTGAAAACAACTTGAAAAATGGTTCTTGGCTGGGGACATGAATTACTGTAACATAGGTCCCGTGGCCCCAAGACTCGCTGCACATTTTTAGTTTACAAGTTACCGATCCCCCAAGAGAAATAGCAAATTAATGAAGTATGTGAGGAAGGGGCAGAGGAACTGAGTGAGAGAGACCCTGCCCATTGAATGATGTCATTTCTCCTCTATAGTGAAGGCTAACTTGCAAATTTCGTAAAGTCTAGTTGTGAATCCAACTGTATTCACACAATGTCTTGCTTTATTTGCGATTCTGAGGATGCAGTTTTACTTTTTCTCTGATGATGTTATTATTCATCAATTTCCAAGCTATGACTAAAAACTTAAAGAAAAAGAAAAAAAAAGCAAGGTTTTTCTAAAAGACAAGATATTTTAACAACCTGAAAGTCAAGGAACGAAACACTAGCTTTGCAAATGTGCAGAAGTGGCCAGGCTGTGACAGGGAAGCAGTGGAAGCTGTCTAGGCCTCTCCACCAGCTATGGTCCGCTTAGTGCATCTGAGGCCTGGCCAGGCTGCCTGCTGAGTAAGCCCAATCTGGACAGGGGCTACCTTGCTACTTATGGAGAAAAGCCCAACAAGTAGGCACAAATTATGGAAAAATATCAGGACTTAGGAAATGTCTACTGTAAACACCCATATGAGAAACAACTCTTATCTCCCCATGGATTTAACAAAGCCAGCTGGCCTAGCTGATTACTCCAGATTTACTATTCCCAAAGCTGATTTTTTTTCAAGAAAAGGGACTTCTTCATCTCGGCACTCTTGCTCATAAGTCAATGTTATACTTTTAATATATAAAGGGAGAAAATGCTGTAATGACCTTAAAATATTAGGTATGTAATGATCCTTGTACAAGTTACTTCGATATGAAAATGTCATAAAATGTTATTTTCTTGGGAGGACAATTATAAGTTCAATAGGCAAGTCACAGAGGGCTAAATTAAATCTTTTAAAGAAAATATATAATGTCATGTTAAAAAATAAGGATCACTGCTGTCAGAATCTTTGTTTTTAAAGGTCAAAATCCAGGCTTAAACAGGCCCTCAACTTATTCAACATGATTTTTTGAAATCCTCACCAAATTGACAATAAGCAGCTTAGTCTGAAGTTTCAGGGGACTTAAAAGTTTTCCTGCTTATATATAACTCATTAAGGCTGTAGTAAAACAACAGGAAAAAAAGTAGCTGGTGCTGCCACCTAGAGGTAGAATCTGAATTTTTAACTGGGCAAAAAGAGAGCGGCTGCCTACATAGAACTCCATTTGTTAATTACTGTCTCTCCAAAGTTAGATATTTTTGTCAGAAATGACACATAAAGCAAAGTACTTATGATGCTTTCTCTGAACTGGCTTAAAGAAATCAACTTTATGCCCCACTGGAGAAAAGGAACTTGCACTTCTACTAGACTAGCTCTCGACAGGTGACTTTGATCATTTGGTCCAGCAGAGGATAAAAGAAGGAGCAGCCTGCTTGGGCTTGGCACCAGATCTCTAGGGAAACAACAACAGTTTTCCCCACAATAAGCACAAATGATGTGTGCTGTAATTCAATACTGTGACTTGTAGTGATCTAATCATACCATTTTTTCTTGAGGGTGGGGCAGAAGGGGCAGTAGAATAAAAGGAAAATACTGTCATTTATAATTAGAAAATTTATAGGATCTCACATCATGCTGGCAACAGGATCAAAACTCTCATGTTTCAAGAAGTATTTATAGAAGGTAACATCACAGGCATTGGGGCGGAGGAGTTCAGCAATACCATTTTTACTTACAATCACCACATTCATAATTATCACACATACCTCCAATGTGATATTTAGCACAAAATTATTTTTCCTATCACTGTACTTTCTAACCCTTATAAACTACATGTTTTTAGCATGTTCACATGCCCCCATTCCCAAAGGAGTATTTACACTGTTTGAAACTCAAGTTCCAAACACAGCTGAGAGGCTAATACATTTGAGCAAATAATTTTCTTCCTCCAAAAGACAAGGTCTCTATTAGTATAATTGTAAATAAGTCCAGTAAAGCCAATTATATGTGTTCACACAAGTGAGCAAGAGGGAAAAATCCATGAGTGAAACTCCAAACAAGTACAGTAACTGGTATTCCCAACCAGTTGTTTGTAATATGAGACTCAAACTACTAGGGAAGCGGTGAAATTTTCCTAAAAATTTCTTTCAGGAAATAAATCATTTATCTTGCATGAATCCAGGGTTTCATATATCTGGACTTCCTAGAAAACAATACACAAACTGAAAATTTAGTATGATTAAATGAATACTCTAGCAGCTTTTATTCATAATCACCTGAAATTGGTAAAAATTCAATTCAGATGTTCATCAACATGAGAATGAATAAACTGATATCTGCTGTGAAATACTACTCAGGAGTGAAAAAGAACAAATACTAATAGATGCAAAAAGATGGATAATCTCAAAAACATGTTAAGTGAAAGAAGCTGAACACAAAAAGCTCCTGGAGATGTAGTAATATACTGTTGCTTTAGCTGAGTGCTGACTACAATAAGCATATGTTTGTGAAAATGCATCAAGCTGTTCAGTTAGGTTTTGTGTACTTTTCTGTATATAGCTAAAAAACGTGGGAGCAAAGCAATGACACACAATGTCTGTCTGGGAAACGTCCAACCATTGTTAATAAAACGAGAATGGTTTGTGCAACATCGACATAACCTGGCAGCCAAGGAGAGTGGACTGGAATGCGCATGCATGAACAATGACAACTTCACTGTACTAGTCAGTGGGGGCTATAGATGCTGTTGAGTGAGCATGTGTATTGTGTGGCCGACGCATTCAAAATGACTGAGCAAGTAGAGCAACGAATCTGCATCAAATTTTGCATGAAGCTTGAACATTAATCCACAGAAACTATTTGGTTGATTCAGAAAGCCACAGCTATGGGCAACTGGTGATTGGCAGCTTTATCATGACAACGTGCTCGATCATGAATCACATCTTGTGCAGTTTTTTTTGGCTAAACATCAAATCGTAGAAGTCACAGGGCACCAAATCTGGGCTGTAGGGACTCCCTGGCTTTTCCCAAAACTAAAACACCCTTTGAAAGGGAAGAGATTTCAGACCGACATGAGATTCAGGAAAATACAACAGGGAAGCTAATGGTGACTGGGAGAACTGTGTGAGGTCCCCAGGTGCTACTTTGAAGGGGACTGAGGCATCATTGTCCTATGTACAATGTTTCTTGTATCTTGTATCTTCTTCAATAAATGTCTCTATTTTTCACAGCAAATGGCTGAATACTTTCTGGACACACCTCGGATGTTTTATCGGGTTGGTCAGAAAGTTCATTTGGTTTTTTCCATACAGTGGTCCAGTAGTGTTTAGTGGTCTTTAACTTCATTCAAAAAAATTTTGTTAGACTGTATTCTGACAGCTGACATAGCGTGCATTTAAAAAAGCTTATCAAAATTGGTAAATTTTTGTGCAGCCATTTTAGTACTGAAGATGGAAGAAAATATATAATATTTTGCCATATTGTGCTTTATTATTTCAAGAAAGGTAAAAATGCAACTGAAACGCAAAAAAAGATTTGTGTTGTGTATACAGAAGGTGCTGTGATTGAACAAACCTGTCAAGAGTAGTTTGTAAAGTATCTTGGTACTATTGACATTTTGGCCAAATAACTCTTTGCTGTGGGGCTGTCTGATGCATTGGAAGATGTTTAGCAGCACCCCTGGCCTCTACACAGCAGAAGCCAATAGCGGGAGATAGCCGACATACTCAAAATACCCAATCCATAAAGTTATTGGTGAAAATAAAAATGTGTCTTTTATTTTACAGACAAAAAAGTAAACAGACTTTTCGGCCAACCCAATACAATGTTAGTACCAATATGATGTTAGTGCCGCGGGGAGTGGCTGACGTGGCATGAGTTACCCCACGAATGAGGTGTCAATGGGCTGGAAAAATTGGTGCGAGGTGGGGACAGACAGCATTCCCCATTCCATATTGGCCTCTCCGCAGTGCATTCCCACAATGCCTCCAATTCTATACATTCTTCCCGGTGAGGCTAAAAGTGGTCTCTGCTTCCCCTGAATGTCAATAATCCTTTATTTTACCTCTTTTTGGGACATGCACTACGTTATCCCCTAGACTTCCCAACAACAGTAATGGTTCAACAGCCCCACGGGGCTGTAATTTGAGTAAAGGAGCCACGGCTGACAACTTTGTATCCCACACAGCGCCCATTAAGATGCTGAGCACAGCAGGTCTTCAATAGCAATCTACTCAATGAATGCAAAAGTAGACCGAGAACATGAGCCATTTGACAATGCACTTGGAATGGCGCTCCATTCTCCAAGTGACGGTTCTTATCAGCTGACAAGACTTAGTATCAGACTTTGCTTTTGGTGTGATTTCATTTTTTAAGTTTTACTATTATTTTATAGAAAATATTTAAGGTTTGGAAATGACAACCAAGTATGGACATTCTTCTAGGAGCTTAATCATGGGAAAAAAAAAGTCTTGATTGATAAAGTCATACCTGAGGTACCTAATGGTGACATCGTTCTACTCCCAAGCACCTGTACTCATTGCACTTCCTGCCTTTTGTGGATACAGCTCTCCGAGCCTGTCAAAGGTACCCCAAACACTGCCTGGCTCACTGTTGCACTTAACTCTTAGAAGATGGTACCGGATCCTGTCTATTGAGAAGAAACTACCTTCTATACTGTTGAGTGACATACCATTTTTTAAAAAAGGGAATTTTTACGTTCTAATTTAACCCAGGAACATACTGGGTTAAGTATGCCCTGTCTTGTTTTTTAAGTACTACTTTCAGCGATCAAATTAAATTGTAAATTCTCACATTCTTCAAACATCAGTAATTTCTTAGGACCAATGAGAAAACTGTCCATACAGATAGATAAAGGCCTGGAATTTTATCACTGACCATGAAGAAACGTACCTGACAGGTATTGTACAAGTCGTCACGCATTGGAGGGAAGATATTATATAATTTTAAGTATCATTATACATGAAATATAAATGTATTAAAAACTGAAATTCAGAAATGAACTTTTGACTATTCTCAGCACTGGCCTGTTTTGCCAGGTACAGAAGACCATCTGCATGTTGGCACACACTGTGAATATTGGATCCACAGAATACAGGAACTTTCATTAGAACGAGAGAGAGAAAAACCTATAGTTTGGAGAACAAAAGCTAAGACTTCCAAGTTTTAGTGACCATGTTTCCCATGGGGCTATTGTATAAAAGAGTAATACTCTATTTTTTGTCCTATTCACAGATAGAAAAGAGTAAAATTTTGCTTTATTTAAGCCCAGTAGCAATAATCTTGCATGGATTTCTGAAAAATGATACACATTTTACTGTGGGATAATGAGTACCATTAGTTATTAGAGAGAACAAATCATTCTCTTTCAATTCAACAGACTCATTCACTCATTTAATAGACTGTCCTCTCTCCTTTTTACTAAAATGGCCTTCCCATACAAAACACCTGGCCATGCAACATGCCACCAGACCGACTTCAGGAGGTATCTTCATGGGAGGAAATACAGAATTTCCAAAGTGAAGCCACAGGATAAAACCAACACTTGATGCTTGCCTTTCATTTCGAGGAAAGCAGTATAAAAAGCAATAGAAAAAGAAAAAGGTAGTTGAAAAATATAGTTGCTCTCCACAAAAGAATCTTAAAAATAAAAAATCATGAACTTAATAATTTTCCTAAATGAAATTATGCCATTATTCCTGATTTCTTTGTACGAACTAAAAGGACAAAGTATCAAACTTCGGCAAAGTTTCAACACTATAATACATTTCATTAATCGAAGATAAAAACTACATTAAAAGCAAGAGAATTATTTTATGTCTGTGATTAGGCAGTTGGAGGGCTTGTATTTTATGTATACATTTTTACACTTCAATTTATTTAACAGTGTCAGTTCAGTAACTGCAGTTTTTTTATATAAAGAAAACAGATTTAGATTTTAAAAACAAATTACAGTAATTTTATGCCTATGGCTTCACCGCTTAGAAATCATGCACCCCCTAACACTCCCCTTATACTTTCCCACCTCCTCCCTCAGCCTCTCTAAAACCACAGGCTAAGTGAGATCTGATAACAGGGGCCTGGAATCCCCTAGTGAAGAACAGCCACCCTAATTTTTCACTTGGGGTAGAGGAATAAAGGATGCAGATCAAAATGCAGCTCCTGAATAGGGCAGGGCGAAAATGCCTGCAAGATCTGCCTGGCGCGCTTCGATGTTTTCTACAGATCTTGACGGTGACCAGCACGTGCTGTCCTGCACTCCATTAATGTGGACCCTCCCAACAAGGAGAGAGGGACAGATAAAGGATGACGAGATGTATTGCTCATGTAGACAGACATGTGGACATCGCCGGTGATGGCACAGGCTGCGCTGGGAGAAGAGGATGAGGAAGGGATGAGGGGGGCTGCACAATAATGACAACCTCACACGCCCCAAGTATAAAAATCGCTACCAAGTGGCAGAAGATAAAAATGAAAACAAGAAGATAAAACAGGGGACAGCAGCAGTTCCCTCAGGACCAAGGCCAAGGACACAGGCCCTTCCAGCAGCTCTAACTGACTACCTGGCTCCGGGAAACAGCTGCCCAGAATAGCGTCCATACAGTAAGGGCTGCAACAAGAACTTGCAGGTGATGAGGTAGAGAGATGGAGACACAGCAGGACCATGGACCATGCACAAGCACCGAGGGTTCCCTCTGTAGTCTGAGATCGGCCAGTAATAACATCAAACCTCTGAAGATGGGACCTACTGGCTTTGAAAACTCAATTGTGAAAACTGGACTAATAAGGCAGCCTATGATTATAAAGTCAGGCTTTAATAAGCAAGTCAGAATCTGCCCACTGCTTAATTTATATAAAAATGATCTTAAATGTGACCTTGGAACCAACAAAATCAGTCTGGTCCCTTTTTGGTCTTCAGCTATCTGAGCTGGCATCGGGCTTATCCACTGGGCAGGCTCCACCACCCTTTACTCTACAGCCCTTTTGCTGAAATACAAGGCTCCACACTTATTCAGTAAATGTCACTCATGGGGGCAGGGCTTGGTCCACTGACCCCTCCTCAGCACTGGAAGATTCAAAACCAAAAACGGAAAGGGAAACGGTTAGCATGCAGATCAGGATCTTGATGAGACAAATGGAGAAACTGGAGATCTACTCTAAACAGAACAATGGTTTTGCTCAGGGGTTTTTGGTGCAGAAAGGAGGTAGAAGAGAAAGCTCCCGGGCCTTCACATCGACGCCATCCCCCTCCTGGTTGAAACATCTGTCATGGCCTCTCATCGCTAAGAAGTGGCAGTACAGCTTAGCACAGTGGTCACGAGCACAAACTACAGTCACACAGAGCTAGGTCCCCACCTAGTCACAGCCAGCTATGTGACAAGACCAGGTTAGTCACTCCCCTAAGCCTCAGCTTCATTCTCTGTATAACGGAACAAATACCTACATGAGGCTGTTGCAAGCATTAAATGAGAAACATATGCAAAGTAACATCCGGTAGAGTGAGCACTCGACGCAAGGGAGAGAAAAAAAGAAGCTAAAAAATATTGTGCACTCACACTCCCCCTCCCAGCTGAGGATTTATAAATATCATCAAATACAACTCAACTTTGAGAATACATTATATGATGATTCGGGTAGCAGAATTTTTATCTTCCTAATTATGTTTTGCTTAGGCAAATGTCAAAAATGAGCTTCCACTTCCAGAGCAGACACTGATGGGATAGTGGAAACGGGGCCGGCGCGAGGAGCTCAGACACATACTCAGCAGGGGCAGGATGGAAAATATCTGACTTGATAATTCATCCATCTAATCTCAGTCTGCAGTGCCCACGGAGCACTAACTATGTGCAAATCTCATGGACTGAAGGAGTGTGGACATATTTACACAGGAGCCTGGCAGGACAGTGGGATGCGGCTGCGAACAGTACGCACTGAACTACATTCCCTCTGCTCTGGGGCTTCGACCAAGGTCTGGAGGCTTGCCAAAGCCACAGAACCAACCACAAGTGGCATTTGAACCTAAGTTTCTATGATGCAAAAATGCATGTCTGAAGCTAGACATCTCAATGAGAAGATGGGAATTTTCCGTGAAGCAGGAACAGAATGAGCAAGGCCATATTTAGGAGCTCTTGAGTATACCGATTAAGCTAACTAAGGCTACCAATACAGGCTGGAGCTAGAACGTTAGAGTCCGTATCTGCCAAAAATGTCAGTGGCTCTAAACTTTACCGGCAGAGAGTGAGGAGCCATCTACGGGCTGTATTAGGCTTTACTCTAGTCTGTGCGTAAAATGGAATAGAGTTGAGATCTTAAAGCAATGTAACTCTTTACATGCTGGTTGTCCGGAAATGAAATCAGGGCAGGTTACGAAATACATTTCTATGCAAGAGATGATCATCTGGTGATAGAGCAGAAAAAAACAAGGAAACAGTGAGATTTCAGGGTTGGCTGGCGCCTCCTGGGATGATGAGAAATTGGGAATCAGCCAATTCCTAGACGGTAACAGTGAGCCCGATTTTTCAAGTATTTATACAAAAGTGAGAATAGGACACTCGCAGAGAACTGAATACCAAAACTCACATGTTTTAATCTTTAAGAAGTTGTGTTTTCACTTTATATGAAAATACTGTTAGAGACAGAGACATGATGAACCAATAGCCAAGATATCATAAGTCTCCTTGTTAATGGAAGTTCACTAATTAAAGCTACAACAATGCAACCTCAGAGACTTCCAATGGTGCCTACAATCATCTCGATCTTTATTTTTTTTTGTCTTTTCTCTCTGCCCTCAGCATTTACTGATGAGGTGCCAACTATGGAACACGCATGTGGTTACAGAGATAGCAAGTATGTGGGGTTCACAGTCGATGAGGGGAGACAGACATGAACCAAAACCACCACAAAAATAAATGCCGAACTGTAAACAAAGAAGTGCTCAACTCAGCACCGCACCTACAAAAAGGGCCCGCAACAGCCAAAGGAGGGAGTATCATGCGCGTGTCGCTCTTGCGGGGTGAGGGGCTATGTGAGCTCAGGTACTTACCTAACCATGTTGCAATGAGGACAGCATCGATTCCATCTATAGGCTCACAGATCCGAGCCACAACTGGGTGGACCTGCTGGGCCAGGTAGTACTGGGTGTCAATGGTTACATTGTCCTGCTTCTGCAGCTGCTCAGGTGCGTAGGCCCTCTGATTTGCACTGAGGTTTGAGCCATCCTATAAGAGGACATGGTACAGGTCAAGTTGTAAGAAAGTCAACCACACGCACAGTTGCTTCGTCAAAAGAGAGACAAGAATTCAAAGTTTGTGTTTTCAATTCCAAACACCAAGACATCCTTTTCATATGCATCTAAGAGTAGAAAGATGAAGGAGAACATCTTGCCCACTGTCCAAGAATGTAAATCCAGCATGTGTTGTGTTCTATTTTTTGTTGAAACATGAAACGAACAAGATGGCATGACTGGATTAAATAATTCCACCTGCCGCATCACAGAAACGCATTGAGAAGACTTGCTGACAATGAGTCTAGTCGGAAAGGCCCTTTAGGAGTGATGACAAAAAACACTTGCAGCCCTTTTATTATGTTAATGCAATCCCTCCATGCAGGCACTCTAGTCATAGTATCATCTTAAAGGCCCCGGAAGTAATATTTTCCATGAGACCTACATGTATCATTGAGCAGCAAATGAGCAAAAGCAAAAGACAGGGGAAGGAAATCCACAGAGTAATCACTTACGTACAAGATATGACAGGTAAGTGTAAAACTAATGAGGAATGTGGTACAGTGGCGTTGCCCTGCAAGCAAAACATTTGGCCACTGGAATGAAGGACATGCTATTTTGAACTGTGTATGTGGCTCTTCCTCAAGGCAAGGAAGATGGGTTAAACAGCCTTTTAGGGGGCCCCTCTTTACACTGTAAAAATAAAAGTTGGGAAAGTCCATAAATTGGCCCCAATAGAGCCCTGTGGGTGATGTCATCATCATCTGTGAATCAAGAAGTCATCACTTTACTGGACCAACATCCAATAACTCACTCCACTCCTCTTCCTGTCTGCAACAACAGAATTTAATATTCAGACTACTAAATTATAACTATTCACAGTGCTCAGCTGCTCTACAAAACTGATTATAATGTGAATCCTATTCTTTCATTCCTGCTACAATCAGTCTCTTCTCAGCGCAGAGCCCAGCCCAAAGCAGAGGCAACCCTCCACACCGCTGTCTTTCCCAGGCACTGGAGGCAGGGTCTCTTTCTCTGGCTATGCTCCTGATGGGAACAAACTGGGCTATTTATCAACTACGTTTTACCTATCCTAACATTTAATGAAATACCTGGAAAAAAAAAAAAAAAGCAAACCTCAGATTAAAAGGCTTGCTTTTAATTTTTTTTCGGGAGTTTACAATATAGTTAAAAAAATTAGGCAGAATTAATCAACCTTAATCGTTGCCCTTTTAGAAGTTTGAATTGTTAGATGAGAATAAGGTGACAGCCAATGACAAAAAGAGTGTGAAAAATCCGTGGGCACTGTCTCTATGCACCGCAACTGTATTCACGTGGCCTTTTAACAAACACATGAAACCTGATCAATTTATAGAATTGTAGTTTTTTAAAAAACCAGTCTGTCCTTAAGATTATTGCAATGTTGAGTTTACTAATTTCTGGTGATAAATGAAAATCAGATTTGTAGAGGTAATTTTTTTAAATGGCACTTCAGCTACTTTCCAATACATCAGCAGAAGATGTTCTTATAGTAAGATATGTTTTTTAAAAAGCAGTTGAAAATGTCTAAGCATATTCTCAGTTCAAAAAGTTTTTAAATATCCATACGCACAAAAAAAGCTTGTTTAAACAGTGACCCAAACACATTTCTTATTGTATTTTAAAAATCTGAGCCCTGGCTGGTGGGGCTCAGTGGACTGAGTGCCGGCCTGCAAACCAAAAAGTCACCAGTTCGATTCCCAGTCAGGGCACATGCCTGGGTTGCAGGCCAGGTCCCTAGTTGGGGGTTGCGAGAGGCAACCGACTCATGTTTCTCTCCCTCTCCTTCCCCTCCTTTCCTCTCTCTCTAAAAATAAATAAAATCTTTTAAAAAATCTGACCTCAGACATTACTAAATGCAAAAGAATTGGTAAAATGACAGGTTTTGCTGTGTTGTATTGGGAAAAACATTAGGCTGTGGCATAAAATATACTCCCTCAAAGACCCGATTCTCAAATCTAACAAGACCTCACGGTATATGCAGTAACAGGCAGCATACACCTTTAAAAACAGATTAAGGAGTAATGTTGGTCTTGCTCCAAGGCCCATGTAGTTATTCATGAACTTCACAAAAATGCTTCACAGAGACAACCAAGTGCAGTCAATTCATTCAAAACTATGCAGTCATCTTTAGTAGAAAACTAACGGAGATTTTTAAACAGGTGACAAGTAGGCCCGTTAAAATGTTAAAGTCATGCCTTATGAAAATTATGTCCACCAGAAGTTAAATAATTAACGATTTAAAACTTAACCAGTAGGTGAAACTTGATTTAAGATCTCAGCAAGTAATTTATGTAGCTTTTACAAAGACCACACACTGCAGTATCATTTAGATACCAAAACATTACCCTAAACTCATCTAAATTTATACTTTGAGTAAGTTATCAGCAGAATATGATATTCTAAATGTAAATTTTAAAGAAAACAGAACCTGTTTAGGAGAAAGGCAAGTTAAGGTGCAGTATCAGTGGGTAAGGGAAATGTTGAAAAGACATCAAGCTGGATTTCCTGTGCTTTATAAGCATCAGCATTTGAGCTTTTCTGTATCAGCGAGACGTGAGATGAGGAAATCATAAGACCTAATATTTAGACATCAAAATACGTAAGCTTCACTTTAAAATACATCAGTCATACTACCATACATCTCCATTTCGGTTTTAGCCAACAACAAATTTGTGGCTGGATTTCATTATTAAATGCTCTTCCACAGAATATGTATATTTATTTTAGAGTTCTATGCTGCCATCTGTTCCTCTCATTAATAATCTAAGAGCTTTTCCATGTATGTGAAGACATAAATGAAAAAAAAGACTTAGCCTATTTACCAAAATCTTTATTTGCATAATATGAAAATTGTTTTTTTGAGATGAGACTTGTCAGAGGCAATATGCAAAGCACATTAAGGGCTTGAGCGAGTCAGACATTTATGGAAATATTTTCCTGCAGGAATTGGCTTTCTGTAACAGTTCTTAATCAAGGGTAACCCTAGGAGGGAGACAGAGTCAAGTGCTGATTCCTGTCCATGTGCTTAAATCATTTCTTATGTACGTCATCCACAGCACTGAGTGGATATTAGCAAATGACTTTTTACATTTTGAAAAGATTCTGACTTAAAAACACATTGATTGTAGTTCGACACAGATCAATCATATGCAACACAGTCTAAGGCTTATCTAAAATTTCCTACTGTAAATACTACAATGCCATAATTAATTCAAAAGAAAGTCTTGTTCCGATGAATTATGCCTTTTGGTAGATAGACCACACCATAGGCATTTTAAAGAATCTGGATAGAGGCGATGACTGACTATTTTTTTAAAGAGAGAAGGTTTGTTCCAACTGAAGTTTTTCGAAGAAAAAAACTTGCCTTCTAGCCTACCTTCTCTCCCCATTCCTGTCAGAGGCAAATGTCAGAAACTCTCAAAGGAAACTACTTAGTGGTTTCAGACTGTGTTCCAGGAGGCCTAGAGGTGCCCCATGGAACAGGGAGAAGGAAAGGAGGCGGGCTCGAGGCACTCCCTCCACTCGAAAGAAAACAAAAACAACATGAAACTGGCTACTTTATGGTTTCTTGGTAAAGTACGTTTTGGGGATCTCTCACCTTTCTACATATAACCATGCATTTCATATTTGTTTCAAGTAATTACTTGAACATGGGCTAGGGAAAAACACAGGTACTCTCTTATTCTATCAGTATTCATAATGGAAACGGCGGCAAAAGGAATAATAAACATCTACTGCTGGACATGTGACCAAAATCTACATACATTTTCATTGAAGTTCAACTCAGAGTTGAAGCGGCAGTGGCTGTTACACACCTGTCTCACCAAAAATAATCAGTGCCCCACAAATGCACATCTTAAATGTTTTACAAAAACTCTAATAAGATCTGCCATACCCCTGACTAATCTTTTGAAATACTGTAAAACCAATCAGACTAAACCATCTCTTGACAGAATCGCTGATCTGGCAGACTACTACAGAAGACACTGTGGCGATCTGGACTTTATTTTGTGTCCTAAGTGGTATAAGTCATGTTAATGATAATATTTTTACCTGACATATGACATATGACACAGTATCTCCGGCTTTCACCCTCCTGCCTCCTTGAGAATTTATCCAGAGGGCAACATGTACGTGAGGCAGGTTTCTTTTATCAGGGTAATCCTGAGGATCCTTTGTCAATGCCTAAAAGAGAAAAAGAGGGAACAAAACGCCCCAAACTTTAAAACTCTTCTCACACAGCTACTCACGAATGCATCTTTGCTAGAAATCATACTAGCCACAGAAACACAAAGATGACAGAAGCTGCGTGGAGAAAGTGCTATCACAGCATCTTGAGACATTCCAGCCTCGGGTCTCCTCTTTCCTTCACTTAGTAACTAATATAACCACACACAAACTGGACAAAAAAGAAATACAAGTTTATGGGCCATGGCACATAATACTTACACGTGAAAAAGTAAGACTACAAACTCAGTCTTACAGTTTTTTTCTAATGTTTGCCATTCTCTCACTGAATTAACTGAATAGTTAGGAGTGACGGACGATGGAGAACAGCTACAGTGACTGAAGGATGTGTTTCCCAAAAGCTTCTCTGGCCTAAATAAACCGCAAAGGTAGCATAAATCAGTAGATTTACTTCCACTGTCACCTTAAGCTCCACAAGGGCAGAGCGAGTCTGTAACCCAAAGTAAGAGCCAGGAGAGCAGGCGCACGGCAGCCTTGCTCACAGCTGTATTCCCAGGGCTCGGAACGCTACCTGACGCATAGCGGCAATCAAGTGTTTGCAGAATAAATGATGTCACTCACCCTGCAATAATACACTAAGTTCAAGCACTGTGAAGAACTGCAAGATAAAGAACACAGTCACTGGTCCTATGTCACCTGTTATTAGTAGATGACTCCCCATTATGCAAAAGAAAATAAAAAACTAAAATAAGCTACATGAGCCATAAGGGAGATGCAAACAAAGTGTTATGGAGACAGTTTAGACAGGCAAAGACCACTTCCACCTGAGAGCAGAAATTATGGGGGGGCGGGGAGAGGACATAAGCAGGCACATGAAGGAAAAACGAGATTTTAAGAGACGGTGACAGGAGCAAGAAGATTCCAGGCAGAGAAAAAGTTAAAAGGAAGAGGTGAGAAAAAATAGTCTAATGGATTGGAACTCAACCTGCCCGAGGGAAGATGGGAAATATCCAGCTCCGTAAGAAGCGTGTTGCAAAAGACAGAAGACAGGGACCAGGGTACTATGTGACTAAGTCACCTAAATGTGGCCCACAGACCCCTGGGAAGTTCCTGACACCCTTGCAGGGCATCAAAGTGAAAACTATTTTTCTCACAATAAATACTATTTGCACTGGTGATGCACAAGCAATGGTGAGTTAAGGTGCTGGTGTCCTATAAACATGAATCAACGGCAGCAGCACCAAACTGTGCCGACAACACTGTATTTTTCACCACCACACACTCAGTGTAAAGAACAAAAAAAGCCGATTTCACTTAAGAATGCTCTTGGTGCAGTAAAAATTATTAACTTTGAAGCTTTTGACCCTTGGGTATCAGGCTGTTATTTTATGTGGCACAACAGGAAGCATGCATAAGACCCGTCTACTATATACAGAAGAACAAAGGTTCCTTGAGAAAAGCCACTTATGCAATTGTTTGAGTTGCAAGCTAAACTAGCCACCATTTTCTTGGAACACAATGTGTACTTGCAAGAATGACAGGACAACTACAGTTCTTCTAACCTGGGTATCTGGCTGATGATTTCTCAGAAAAGAACCAAAGTAAGCCTGCCACTTCAAGGAAAACAACTGACAGTATATATTGTCTATGACAAAATTCAAGCTTTCAAGGGTAAATTAGAATTTTGGAAAACTTGTTGCCACCTCTGTGAGCATGATAGTTTCCCAACACTTACAGACTTTTCTGATTATATAAATAGAAACATTTTAAATGTGCTTTTTGATACTGCATAATAAATGTGCCAAAATTTGGAAGATTTTCCTAACTCGGGGAATCAGCACTGAACAAATGACCAGTGCATAACGTCACACATGGGTGAAATATCCACTGAAAGTATAACGCAGACCCCAAAAGTATAACGTAAGGGAGTATGCAAAGCTCACTGATATGGCTTCCAATTCCACATTAAAAATAACCTTTAAAAAATATCACTTCGGAGAGTTTTGGTGTAGAATCAAAAGAGTATATGCACAATTATCTGAAAAAAACTACTCAACTATGTCTACTTTTTCCAGCTACAGTGTTTGGGTGAAACTGGATTTTCTTCCTATATTCAGCCAAAACGACAGACCA